>JAOUQU010412904.1:0-11314 GCA_028566735.1 Ammoglanis amapaensis
GTAATAATATGTAGTACACTATTATGTAGTGTAATAATATGTAGTACACTATTATGTAGTGTAATAATATGTAGTACACTATTATGTAGTAATAATATGTAGTACACTATTATGTAGTGTAATAATATGTAGTACACTATTATGTAGTGTAATAATATGTATGTACAGTAATATAAGCTCACAGAGGACGTGACATTAATGTCACTTTTAATTGTTGACATATGAGAGATTTATAATGCAAACATAAAGCTTTAATTCTAGTTATTTTATGAAATTAATGTTAAAATTGTTTAATGAATAACCCTCAGATAAGCTAACAAATTATTTCTACAGGCTAGAATTGTGTTCACAATTACAATAGAATTACAGGTCGATCCTCACAATGATAAATTGTATTGTTGAGGCACTGTGCAGTCGGTAGAATGATAGCGTGGCGTCTGTGACGTGGCCATTGTCTCTGGTTTGGACTGACAGTTCGATCATCTGACACCCGTCCTACAAAGAAAATCAGCTTTGAACCATGAACAGAAGCCTTCAGGACTCCCACCGATTACATAACCAAATCTGCAGTCCTGAAATGTGCAGCTGGACTGCGTGGATGTTTATTCAGCGCTGGGACGCAATCATGACACTTTATTTGTTCCTTAAACTCATTATACTCTATTTCTGACTTTGCTGTTGAACTATTTATCATTTTTATTCTTCACCTGGAAACTTGTTTGTGAGCTGCAGTGTAACAACAGGCCGCTGTCATGAGAGGGAAAAAAATTACACAACAACATTTTAAGAGAGGAGAAAAACATCTGGTATTTCCACGGTTTGTGGCCAAAATGTCATTTTCGAGCTCTGTGCCGATTTCTTGTAACGTTCGGAGCTATAAAAGTGTCTAGACGACGCAGCCATCTTTCAGTCGTCCTATTAATGTTTTTTTTAATGCTTTTCTTGGAACTGGAGTGAAATAAATGCTTTCACACGTACCGTTTGTTTTCACCGCTGCTAACCAATTCAAACATAATCGACAAGAAGGACAGAATAACGACATTTGTACAAATGTTAATATATTATATTCTCTCCAGCACGTGGTGGAGAGTAAATAAGTAAATGTAACTCATTACTATACTTACTGAGTAGTATTTTTGTGTATCGGTACTTTACTGGAGTATTTTTACTTTTACTAATGTAGTCAGAGTTTAACTTTTTACTCACTAAATTATAAAAATCTTTCGTTACTACCCGGGTTCAAGATCATCATGATCCGGTCGATGTAACAGCCTGGCAACAGTGAAAGTGATGTCATAACCCCCCCCCCCCCCAATTTAACACTACACGAGGAAAGTAGAAGCTCAGTGGGTAAGATCAGACTTCTGATCAGGTCATGAGTTCCAATCCCACCACTGCTGGACCCTTGAGTATAATTCTTAAATCTCAGTCGCTCAATGAGAAAAAAATGTGAGTGTGACTTTTTTAATCTAAAAGTCATTTAATCAAGTGTCTTGTTACAGAAATGATAATATAACATTAAAATCATAATAAATCATATTACTTTTACGTACATAACTTTTGAAATGTAAGTAAATTTGAAGGTAAAAATGTTTGTACTGTTACTGGAGTGAAAATCTCAACTAAGGACTTTTACATTTTATTTAAATGTTATTAGAATATTCCAATACATTTCTAATATCTTCAATTAAATGAGGTTTGTGTCATGTTCTTAAAATATTTCCATAACATTAAGACAAAATAACGTTTCCACAATCATTAATAATAATTAATAAAAACAGATGGAATATTATGATAATAGACTTTTAAATAAAGCATTAAGCAGCAGTTTTTGTGTAGTTGTGGCATTAATGTTGTGGGTTTGGTGTTAATCTCTGGTTTATTTTAAGATGATCCAGGATCAGATTTATTTGACAGGTCAGGATTATGGACTGGATGCTGAAACTGGTCCCAGATCAGTTTGATTCGTGTTGTTTTGCCAGCTTTGCTCTCTCAGTTCAGGACTTTTTAATCAGCGCTTGGCGACGTTAGAAAAGGGAAGAAGATGAAAGAAATATTTTGTCCATTTCCTGTCCATATTGTCTCTGATATGAAGAATTCTGTCACACGTGTCGTTTCTCAAGATAAGCCACAGGTTTTTCTTCACAAGTTTAAACTGATTGATGTTTTCAATAATTATGAAATCATTAGATTATGATTATATATTTTTATCCACATGCATTATTACACCCGACTCTCCACTGCCATTGATATTATAATTAACTAAAGATGGAGTAAAGCATGTTTGGTACTGGACTCCCGAGTAGCAAAGTGCTGTGAAACTGTTCAGGTGTTCTGTGTATTTGCCCAGTGTGTGTGTGTGTGTGTGTGTGTGTGTGTGTGTGTGTGTCACCCTGACGCTCTATAGCATCGTAACCCTAGAATAATGGATGAACGGAATAAACAAAGTTTGAGTTTATTGTTCATATCGAGCTGAATTTGATCAGAAATCAGAAACTATCAATCAATCAATCGATCAGTTATTCTCAGCATCAACACTGCAGCCAACGTTACGCTAAACGCTAAAATCAGTTTAGCAGCTCGTCGCCGTCGTCGTCATGCCAACAGGCCATGTACAAAACAACACACGAGAAACCCAGTTTGTGTTTCGTTACATCAGTGTGTGTTTATAATGAAGTCTGTAGTGTGTAAGTCACACGTCCTCCTAGCCAGTGTGTGAATGCCATCGTACTGAACACACCCTGAACACACTAGAATGCAAACAGCTACCATATAAAAACGCAGGAATGGTGCCGCAGCCGCACAGAGTCGCCGAAACGCCTGAAAGCAGCGGATCGGAATGAAGTGGTAAACCCTACACTTGGCCCAAAGAGAGCGAGAGCAAGAGCGAGTGAGCGTCGGTCTAATCGAAACCGTGTGTGTGTGTGTGTGTGTGTGTGTGTGTGTGTGTGTGTGTGTGTGTGTGTGCGCTCGCGCACAGTGGACTGTGTGTGTCACACATCTGTATTTACACTTGCGTTCACACTTACCCGGTTTATGTTTAGGGCAGTGAAGGTTCTGGGTGTAAATCTCTGGAAATATGTGAAGTGGTTTAATTCCTTCAGCAGTTATACATGAGTCTGATAAGCTTACACACACTTACACACACCGACACACACTGACACACGCTTACACACACCGACACACACTGACACACGCCTACACACACTGATAAACGCTTTCACACACTGACACACACTTACACAGACTTACATACTTGCACACACTGACACACACTGACACACCCTTACACACACTGACACACGCTTACACACACTAACACACTGACACACGCGTACACACACTGACACACACTTACAGACACTAACACACACTAACACACTTACACACACTAACACACCCTGACACACATTTACACGCTTACACACACCGACACATGCTTACACTCACTTACACACACTGACACAATCTTACACACGCTTACACAGACTGACACACGCTTACACGCACTGACACACACTTACACACACGGATGTGAACATGCACCGCAGCAAGTTCACCCCGAGACTTCAGTAAAGGCATCAGCGATGATGTAATAAATGTGTGATCAGAGTGTTGTTATAGCAACGTAAAATCAATCTGGTTCTCCTAATAGTTTTCGGACGTTTGACGCTTTTTACTTTTTTTTTCTTTTACGTCACGCTAAATTCGGTAGCAGTTTGGATTCGAGTGCCGAGGAAACCCGCCGAACTTTCCACCTGATGAGCGCAGAGAGGAACCTGAGAGGATCGAGGTTGTGTTACCACGGAGCGTTCCACAATCATCCAGCTTCCAAAGCTGAGAACAAAACGACCGTCCTCACAATCAAATAGTTTAGTGAATGATCGTGTGTTCAAATTCAATTTTATTTGTCATTACACATATACAGATGTCCAGTACAACGAAATGTTTCTCTTCACATATCCCAACTTGTCTGGAAGTTGGGGGTCAGAGCGCAGGGTCAGCCAACATACAGCTCCCCTGGAGCAGACAGGGTTAAGGGTCTTGCTTAAGGACCCAACAGTGGCTGTGTAGTAGAGCATGGATTTGAACCCCCAACCTTTGGGTTCCTAGCCCAACGATCTACCCACTAGGCTTTGAGCAGTTGAGGGTTAAGGATCTTGCTCAGGAGCCCAACAGAGACGCTAATGAAGCTTTAGCCGGTAACCTTATGATTACCAAGCCAGCATTTCAACCCCTGAACTACCACTCCCGCCCAGCTCTTGAAATTGGAATGAAAGTCTGACGGGGCTTCTTGATATTAACAGCTTTCGTTCATTTTAATAGGCACGGGAGAGAGCGGCAAAACCACTTTTATAAAGCAGATGAGAATCATACATGGGAAAGGCTACTCTGAAGAGGACAGACGATCCTTTACCAAACTGGTGTACCAGAACATCTTTACATCAGTAAAGGCCATGACAATGGCAATGTCAGTCCTTAAGATTCCATACGCCAACCAACAGAATGAGGTAAGCAGATCAGATCATCAAGTGCCAAGTTAGAACAGCTACTTCCATGCTTATATTAGTTAGATCAATAGGTAGGTAAGCAGGGAGAGAGAGAGAGAGAGAAAGAGAGAGAGAGGTAAATAGGTAATTAGAATTAGGTGGATGGATAGATAGATTGATGCATATATGAATAGATATTACAATCTAACAGAATTAATTAATTAATTAATTCACTTAGATATAATTCACTTATTGTTCAGGTGTTGTAGTGGTAAAAACACCAGAGCCAGGATCTCAAATTCATCATACATTTGAATGTATTGAATCCATATAGGGTCTCTCTTATGACTAATGCAACTACAAGACAAGGAGTGTATCGATCAGGGTGTGTCTCTCCGTACACAGTGCTGATTTGCATCGACACTAAAAGCTCACATGACTGCTACCCACATGTAGGGGAAAGCTCAGTTCTCTTTGTAATGGATTAGTGGAGAGAAAGCAAGACGCGATATAGTACAACAACCACTATATCAGCAGCACAAGGCCATGTAAAATTAGGGCTTACCTGGTGAGGAATTAAAAAAAAAAAACATGATGAAAGAGGTAGATGAGGTAGGACGTGTAGTTTCATCTTCACATCTGAAATCCGAATCATATTTAAAGATAGCCCGAAGCTTCCTGTTCTTTCTGCCGCGACCTGACTACCTTTGTACCTATATGCTAGTAACATAAACGTTAACACTGATCTCACCCCACCTTTAAATGTTAGATCAACTATAGTGCAGTTTGTCGGTTATGTTGACGTGTGGAAATCTCGGTGTGTTGTTGTTTTTTATAGTCATACGCTCAAAGGATTCAAGCACTAGACATTAACCAGGTAACACAAATGGAGCGAATCAATGTCGATGCCATCCAGCACCTGTGGGCAGACTCCGGCCTCAGGATCTGCTACAGTCGCCGGCGAGAGTACCAGCTACTGGATTCCACTGAATAGTAAGTTCTGTATGATTTCTGGTGTTAAAAATCTGGTGAGGTTTTCAATCACCAGCTGTACTATGAACAGGTTTGGGTTCTCCATGTAGACTTGACTATGCGTGCAATTTGTTTACCTTAATTGTATTTTGCAGCTTCGTCCTGATACAAGTTAATTTCCATGTGATGAATAGATTAATCGTTTTGGTTATCTTACTACGATTGACAATGATTTGTGTTCTGTATGGTTATGTCGTACTTTGTCACATCCAGTGATTCAAATGAAACTGAAGTGATTCTGTAGTTTGAAAGATTCTCACCAGGGTAAAGTGTTGTTAAAATATAAACATAAAATGAATTCAAATGTTCAGATCAGCGAGCAAACGATTCAAAACCAACTAGATTTGACAAGATGGCGTTAGGAATTTAACATTTCCACTAGGTGGTGCCACATAACTGTGTAAAACAACACAACACAGGCAAAGGCCTTGTTTTGCTATCCTTTATCTACCTTAATTCTATATAGGGTCACAGTGTTAAGGTGGGACACAGACCGGGCGAGTACACTAATCACATGAACAGGTTGCCAGACACAAATAAGACAATTTTACTATCTCTAATTAACCAGTCTGTTAAGAAAGACTCGTAAATTATATTTATTTATATTTCAGGATACTATCATTGGAAGTATTACAGTTCAAATTGTACCTATACCTTTAAATATGGTTGTAAAAATGGTCATGAAGTTCCTAGGAGGAAACACGTTGTGGCAATATTACGCTCGTCTACTATGTGTTGATAGACAACATTGCTCACCGGTAAACCAACAGAGGAAGTTGCAATCACATTTGGTTTTCATTGAAACAGCAGATTGCTGATAAGCATCTAATTTCCCTTTACAACATCAGTGAGATGTTTTGTTTACATTTTACCACCAGGTCTTTCCTATGTCTAGGGTTCTCTTATGATCATTCATTTCTTACAACACTTTCACATCAGTAATACAAATAAACCCAGGACAATACTTCATCAAAACACACTACCATTATAACCCTAATACAATCCAAACGTATTCACAGAAACCACGTCCATATATTCACTGTCTAAATAACGAATTAACATCACAGAACCGTGTGTACCGCCAAGTTAAACAGACAAGTGCACATCGAGTACATTTACCAAAAAGAGATTCTATTTAATAACATCACAGACTTTCTGTTATTCCAAGATAGAAATTTAGTTGGAATTTTCCTAGTTGGAGTGAAATTTAGTTGGAGTGTTTCCTACCAACATTAGTATTGTGAAGAAAACGTTTACTGAATAAACTCTGTGTTTTTATGTAAACACATTTCCATTCCAAAACCGTTGGTACGTTATTTACATTGTTTTACATTGTTTATTCATCTTTAGTTTCTAAGTGTTCAGCTAGTCTATAGTGTTTTTAATGTACCCCACATTATTAAGGTGAAATAGATCTGGTCTCCTCATGGTTGTTGCTTGATGATGACCTCAAAGATGTGAAAGAGATCATAGATACCGGTACTAATGCCACAACTAATGCTGAACTCTGAAGATTTATTAACAATATTAATTAAAACTAAATGTCCGCATGAGATTTGTAAAATCTACAATTAAAAGAAAACATTTTTGCTGTTTCTTGATTTTGGGACATATATAATTTCTTGTATTGTGTGTGTGTGTGTGTGTGTGTGCGTGCGTGCGTGCGTGCGTGCGTGTGTGTGTGTGTTTTTCTTCTTTCCTATACTATTGTCTTTGCTAAGATTGATTCTAATTTATTTTCTGCGTCTGCAGATACTGGAAAATTAAATGTTCGCACAGACAGTCTGAAATGTACTTAATTTATACAAATATGTACGCTAACAACAATTGAATGCATTAAAAAAAATTTAATAAAAGTTTAAAAAATGAGATATGAGCTATATTAATGCTTTTTTATGTTGTCGAGGTTCAACGTGAGACTCTGTATTGTGTATTTATCACAACTATTAATCATTAATAAATATTAATCATATTTTTAACATCTGATCATAGCTTCTTAACGAATTTGGATCGCATCGCGGCTCCAAACTACATCCCAACAGCTCAGGATGTTCTACGGGTGCGTTTCCCAACCACCGGCATCAACGACTACTCCTTTGTCGTGGAGAAAATCACACTCAGGTACCGTAAGAACGTGCTCTTAAAAAAATCTTATTTCCTTCTTAAGTTTTTAATAACGTAACCTAAGAGTGCATGACCCAGTTACACAGGCTACATTTTAAATGATCCCAAATGATTTAAGCCATCACTGATGACAGTATTGACAGACAGTGTCTGCAGCATGTCTGCGTTACTAACTGCTCACTTGTCAGGCTTCATTTGTTTAAAAAAAACTTCTTGACAGGATTCAAATTTCTCAGACACGGTATTGCGTCCAAGAACATTAATGTTCCCTGTCTAGTCCATTTCCTCTTCGGTAAATGGATGACATAACTGGACAGGCTATTACTTTGCACATCAATTGCGAGCCGTATGGACACGAAGCCAAACCCAGCCCTGAGTGACGTACATCAAACAAGTTAATTTTTATTGTTTATGCACGGTGTGCCGCATCACATTTAAATATGCAGATTGTTTTGTCTCAGTGGAGAATAATCAGATGTTTCTCAGTTTTTCAGAAAGGTAGAGCAGCACTTAGATAAATGTTGTTGATTGATTTCAAAAGTGAATAGAAGATAATACATCTGTCCACAAGTAACAGTAAGCCACAGATATTTGGGGGGGGATATAAACCTCTTTTGAAGAAGATTGTTTTCCCCCACTTTAAAATGGTGGCTAAATGTGGCTTGAAGGTAAAGTATTCGCTCTCTGTAGATGGCGGTGCCTTAATGTTATGATGTTCATGATTTAAAAAGCATTCGTTAAAAAGCAACACTCAATTCCCACACAAACAGTAATCATGCATGAACATTCACAGAACTGTCTAGCCAAGCCCGTCATTTTATTGATATCTATGTCTGTGTGGCAGGATTGTGGATGTTGGAGGACAGAAATCAGAGAGGCGGAAATGGATTCACTGTTTCGAAAACGTGACATCGCTTATCTTCTTGGCCTCACTTAGCGAATACGATCAGGTCCTGGAAGAAAACAACCGGGATGTAAGTAAAGAATTTCTTTATTTTCCCCTTTCATTTCTTAATCCTTTAAATTATAAAGCTGTATTAGTGAAAAACACTACATATCTAATGTTCTTAAGATGCAGATTAACTAACATGTGAATACTCTGTTAAGTTACATCAAACTTTTTACAGCTGAAGCTTTTAACCGTTAATTAAAAATGTATCTTTAAATTTGTATTCATTTAAAGGTATAAATCTGTTTACCTGAATATTTTGATCTTTGTAGAAACATGTAACCTTTACCCCCCATCGCTTAACTAATCATACATTTATTCATCTATCCAACTATTATCTGGTTTTAACAGCACTTAATTCTATTTAGGGTCACAGTGGAACACACACTAAGTGAATACTCTAAACACCTGAACAGGTCATCAGGGTATAGAGACAAACACAGACCCACATGACTGCAATGTCTACTTAGTATCTCCAATTAACCTGACTGCATGTTATTGGACTGTGGGAGGAAACTGTAGTACCCAGAGGAAACTCCCACTCAGACACTTGGAGAACATGTAAAATCCCCTCTGGTTACCCCGGATCGCCCCAGAAATCATCCATTTCTTTTCTACTTAAATATTCATGTAATATTATTTGCTATGATGCTTTTAGATTCTAACATTACAGGTTGAATTACCCTGTTATGTTTTACCCCATTATGTCCAGTATTTATGTTCCTCTGTTGTGTACATTCAGGTATTAATAATAACATTTTTAAATGATTGTTCTAATAGAACCGTATGGAGGAGAGTCTGTTTCTCTTCTACACCACCATTCACTCCAGCTGGTTTGCAAATGCCTCAATCATCCTTTTTCTTAACAAAATGGACATCCTGGCCGAGAAGATAAAGACGTCAGACCTGCAGAGCTACTTCCCAAAGTTTCAAGGTACAGTGAACACCAGCTCACCGCAGTTAATGGGAAAAAAGCAAAAAATAAATCTGTTCCATTTCAGCTGATAAGGAATGACCTGGCGAATATCGTGTTGACTCGTGTCTGCTCTCCGTCACTTCCTATCACTTAATCTCGAAACCTTCACTTTCTCATTTCATGAGTCTGTTACTCATGGCAACCGTAAAATGCCCAGCTTTTGCATCAGCAGGACGGAAATAGGTTATGTTGGTAAAGCTGGAAGGAATTTCCACCTCTTTGCTGTGACGGCTGTTTGACTAATGTTCATTATAAGTCTGAACAAAACAACATTAACGAGGCCATTAATTTTCAAGTGCTAATTAAACAGACTTGTTTTGAAGAGGACCTCTTTTTTGTCATTGGTAGTAATGGGTTTGTTTTAATAGCATCAGTAGTTTAATTAAAGTAAATGTCACACCTGCAACTGAATTATTATAAATCAACATTCTGTATAACTGATGCAGTGAACTCAGTTTATAAAATACATTATGTATTTTTATTATCAGGATCATTAGAATTATTGCCACTGGTTTGCTGGGCACCACCGTCGTGCCTTTCAAGCACGGATAAATAGGAGGGTTGCCCAGGCTGAAGAAATTGAAATGCATGTGGTGTGTGCCAAATCATTAATTTGAACCGTTGTGGCGACTCTTAACTGGAGCAACTGAAACGATTCACAAGTGCATTAAAATTGTTATTACAGATTTTGGTTATTTCCTTATTTGGCAAATTGCACATTTGTTTTAAAAAGCATGAATCTGGACCGATATCGTGAGGCAGAGCGTGTGCATGGACGTGAACCCCATCCGCAGAGCCTCACATTACGACAACATGCACCAGCACCAGTCTCTGCAATTCAAAACGATCCCCAAATTGTTAAAGAAATGATTCGGGTGATGAATCATTACTGAAACTGGAACGACACCTAGATGATTATTGTTTGTATGGTATGACCGGAATGGCTACAGCAGCGTTGAGAGAGTTAGAACACCTGGGAGCATGATGGTTCTGGAAAATCAAAACACAAAGCTAACGGCATCTTGTGACCGCAAATCATCCTTTGATGAAAGCAATATGATGATTAAAATGACATGAAAGAAGGAAATTACTGTACATCTGCAATGTATGATAATAAAGTATGTGTACACAATAAAACATTAGCATGTTCGTGTGTCAGTGCTACCATGGCAGCGCTGACAATGAGCCACCAATCGAACAATAGCTGGTCCCTTTGTATTAAAACTCGAGCTAAAGGGAGTGTCATGAATGAACAGCAACAGAATATGGCTACAATTAGTAACTGTATACAAAGTGCCTCTGGGTGTAGCTTTTACAACAAATGAATGTACAGGCAGGAAAGGTTGACCTATTCAAAAAAAGGTTAGTGAATGTATATGACGTTTTTAGAACCTTTTAGAATTTTTTTTAATAACGTAGTTTACACACACTCAAGAACATAAGAAAAGTACTCTGAACATTCATATTTTATATTCTGCTCCTGAAAACACTCAGATCTGCAAACCTCATGAGTGTGACATCACACTCCACCAAAATAGTAAAAGGAATCTTTGTTAAGTAAATGAAAAAGAATTTGTCTTTAGTTTCAAACAGTAATTTGGTTTTAAATTGTAAGAAAAATCATATCACAACCCCAGTATCATGTGTGTAGTGCAGGGGTCTAGGACTGTCCACAACCAAGGATTTTGTTGGTCGACCAGTGGTCGTCATTTACTTCAACTAATCGACTAATAGTCGACTAAA
>JAOUQU010412914.1:0-11314 GCA_028566735.1 Ammoglanis amapaensis
ACCAATGGAATTTGGCCGACTAGTAATTTTTTCGGTCGACCAACGAATAATCGATTAATTGCGGTCAGCCCTAGATAGAATGGAGAGAAACTCACTGACCTCTAGGGTTTACAATCAATCTGTAAACCATCGAGTCATTTTATAGCTCGGGCTTTTCAGAAAGTAGGAAAGAAATGTAAACAAAACTGTTTTCTGACATTTTTCGTTTAGTCAAATGATTTTTAAAAGTAAACACAAGGATGTGGAGCATTTCCGACAATAGCTTATTAGCAGATAAGTAAGAAAGTGGGTGAAACTAGTGTGAATTAATCTAAATGGTGTGAGTAATATTTTGTGCAAAGAACGTCATGGAAATGTTTTGAAGAGCTCATAGCCTCGTTCGATCTGTGGCGGTGTCTAAACAGGAGTGTATCCATAACGCCAAACTTCCCATCATTCATAACCTGCTAAAAATGAACAGCTGTGATCTCGGATTGTCACTGCCGCGTCTTCCTCATGTATTTCCTCACCTCAGTGTTGCAGCAGATTCCAGCTTTTACACACATTTAGTAACCGGGTCTAACATGCTGTGTCTGTATAAAAGATGTCTTCATTAAAATGCAGACTCAACAGATTGTGCACCACAAGTGTGTGTGTGTGTGTGTGCTTAGGTGTCACATTTACAGTCATTAATGATTGTATGAGCATATGGCTAGGTTTATTTGTTTTTACCCGTTTCCAGTCGTACCCGACCCCTGGGTGGTCTGCAGTTCGCTCCTGATCCCCTCCAGAGTTTCTCAGCAGTGTTTTTATGAAGTACGTTGCGGGTCTTTCTCCAACCCCCATAATGCTCTTGGGAGGAACTGTGTATCTAGGAACAATTTCACATCTCTAATCAACCTAGTGCTTCTTATTCAACTTTATTAATTCAACCTAGTGCGGAGAAATACTCCGCCCAGCCTCCCGGGGCCGACCCAGAAATCAAACCTGGGCGCCAGTGCGCCATCACTAAGCCACCGTGCCACCCTTATGGCTGACTCTAGACATGCTAATGTTCTTGTTTGGTTCTGCAGATGGAACTTCTTTCTCTCTCGTACTCATTCTTTTCAAGCAGAGCTTCACACTACATACGCAAACTATAAACACACAACTGGAACATCCGTGAACAAATCCAGCCTTTTGACAAGACACTCACATGAGAACCTTTGTCTTTTAGAACAGCTTCATTTCACCAGGACACCAGTTTCTGATTACGGTGTCCATAATTCTAAGCGTGAGTCGTTTCTGTTGTGAGAAATTGTTGAGACGTGAGAGACGAGCGTACGATGATGTGTTTAACAAGGAAAAAGGGGACATGCATTTCATTGTCTGGCACCATCAGACACCTCATCAGTCGTACCGAGGTAAAGTGATAGTGCCTCACTAGCTACCTCATTAGTGACTGCACTCACACAGCACCCCCTTCTTCCTCTCGTTCTCTTTCTCTCATCTTCTTTCGCTCGCTTGGTTAAATTGCTGCCATTAGCCATGTGCAGGTCCGTTATCTTTCTCATTTTCGATTGGGTGCGATTCTATTTGTCGGCGTGTTTTGTACCGCTATGTTTGAACGAGTGGGAGTTTGTGTTTGTGTGTGGCCAGCTCATTATAGGATGGCCAAACCCGGCAAGGTTAGCAAGCACCTTTAATACAGCTTTTTGTCATCATTGTTTCTTGATGTTTCCTCCTCCATGTGCACACACACACACACACACACATACACACACACACACACACACACACACACACACACACACAGAAGATTAGAGAAGATTAAAGAGTACACCTCATTAGAGTGGGTTGCAGTTTTACTGCTATAACTCAGCAAACACACGCTGCTGTTTTGCAGCTGCAGAATAAAAGCGATTTAGAAATAGGATTTGCTGATCTGTCGCTGAGGTACAAAAAAAAAACAACCTCACCACAAGAACACACACCAGATACAACAAACATAAGACCATCGTTATTTTAAACGGTCTGAACGACAACACCCGTCGATAACGAATCTATGGATTAATGTTGTCAACACTAACACAAAGCCAAACTTGTGCTGCATAACTGAGTCCGGATGTAAATGGGGCTGATCACTGATGTGCTTTAATGAGGTGAAGTTTTGGTGAGGGTTTAAAATAAAACTGCAAACCCTTACTGCCGAGAATGGTTACTTAATTTACTATTTAGGTCTCAGTATTTAGCAGCGATTCAGCATTTTGAGTGATCGAAGGTTATGAACCTTGCTCAGGGGTCCATTATACATTTGTTTAAAGATACTGAAAGAAGAGAAGTCTTTCTCATAGTGCTTTAAATGTCTATTTTCTTGGCCTTTGACCCATTATTCAAGTATGGGGTTGGCTCTCAGTGAGGTATGGCTGAAGGTAAAGAGTGTTAAATGATCTATAATTCATGAGCAGGTTCACGAAACAATATTTTAAAATATAAATTGACGGTGGTCAGATTTAGGAAGCTTACATTATAACAATCGGCCATTCCTTTAAACAATAGCACGTGAAACATAGTGACTCAAAATTTGAATCATTTTTACCAAAAAAAAACAACACAATATACAAATAAGTTGTATTTATAAAGTGCCTTTCTCAACATTTAAGATCGGGAAAGAGGAAGAGAGGATAAACTGAGTCTTAAAAGAAGAGAATGAAGCTCAGTGACGAGGCACTTGAGGTAGAGCATCCCAGAGCTTTGGGGCCATTAAACAGAATGATCTACCATCGACAGTGACTAGTCTGAATTACAGGAACGTCATGAGGCCAGTATCAGAGGACCTGAGTGATCGACTTGGGGTATAGGGATGTAAGCGTTATGATAAATAGACCAGATCCAGGCCATTAAGGGATTTGTATGTTCGACACAGAACTTTAAACTGTACACACAATAACATTGGTAAACTTGTGCTGGTATGATGAGCTGATTTTTTTTAGGTTTCTTTTAAACGTATTGAAGAGACGGTAGGATTTTGCTAAGGAGGCCAATAAAAAGATCATTGTGATCGTCTAAATTGGACAATTTTTCCCAAGAAGGATGGGCCCTGTTGAGTCTGGTTCCTCTCAAGGTTTCTTCCTGTAATTTTTTCAGGGAGTTTTTCCTTGCCACAGTCGCCCTCGGCTTGGTCAACAGGGGTTTCTGTTCATCCTGTATTTTGTAAAGTTGCTTTGAGACAATGTCTATTGGAAAAAGCGCTATATAAATAATAACGTTGTTGTTGTTGTTAATAACTGTCAGATTGAATGGTCTGTAAACCACCATCGCGAGGTTTCTAAACAAATGTTTAATGAAATCTTGACTTTGACTGGACCACTGAGATACATTCATCTTCTGAGATACAGAACTTCTTCAAAGCCACTCCATACCAGTCTTCCTGTCCATGCAGCTGACGTACTAATGCCAGTATTTATCCCATCAAACCACAGAATCTTTTTTTCTTTCATCTATCAACTTTAAAATGTAATATCTATAATATGATATCACTTAACAGTATTTTGTTACAATATAGCTAATTTATGAGGTACGGCATATATGGTTGGGTCCAACCTGTTCTCTCATCTATGTACAGGGTCTTCTAAAGGTCTTAGAGTGACCAATATATTCATTTTAAGTTTTCTGACTAAAGCCACTCTTGTCAAACCAACCACTGGACTTAACAAATGTAATCACATCTCTCATTTTAAAATGGGTGCATTGTTATAGTCACAAACATTCACAAACAGATATTAAAAAAAAAAATTAAAAAAAAAAAAAAAAAAAAAAAAGATAACATGATTTCTGTCATGACAATGTGCATATGGCACAGAAACATGTTTAAAAGGTTTTGTAATGATCGGTAGCATGGTGAACTGAAATAATTATGGTAATCCTTATTAATGATAAACTATAGCTGTCAAGCTGTTAGCGCTCATGCATAGCTATCAAAATTTAACTGGATTAAACAGCGGTTTCTCTCTAGGAACAAGAAAAAACACTTGCCAACCTTGTCTACATGGTCGGCAAGTTTGCTTGGCAAATGCATTAACCTGCATATAGCCTTGACCTTACAAATGTGCTACAACTAAAATAAACTAAAATCCCACGTCTAAAATCTTAATAAATAAATAAATAATATGGTAATGTACAAATTAATGATTTATCCATAGTTATTATGTATCTCTAATTCAAAGAGAAAGCATATTGAATGTGTATCTATAATTGTTCTGATTCTAATTCTCATTCTGCATTTATTAATTCATACATTCATGTATGGAAGTGTTAATTCACACTAAGAATGCTAAGTCACTCTCCACTCATCACAATTAGCTTGTGAATATACTGTAAACACATTTCGTTTTCCACTTCTGTGTGTAATACAAGCTTGTCTTATAATAAATGAGAGAATTACTAAAGATGTATGTGTCTGTGACTCAGCCCAGTACTGGTCATGAAGCTACCAATGAAATCCACCTCACCGGATAACCGCATCCTGGCAACAGTATCCTAGCAACCATAGCCAGAGCTATTTTATGACCCCCAAGCACCACATCTGTAGAGCTATACAGGAAAAGCACTTGTTCACTCGAACACCCACACACAGAGATAAAGAGAAATGACTTGGATCCATTTTTTCTGCCATATTTCGCTGCAGTCTGACAGCTCTTTAGGCCACTCTGTTGCTCTTGAATGCCAATCATTGTCTCTTTATTTAATGTCCTTTTCTCTGTCATCTCATTTCTTTACTTCATTCTTTGTTTCATTCATGCCATTGGTTTTGGTCCCTAAGGCCTTTGCTGCAGAAAGCATTTAAATCATTATTTCACCTTATGCCCATCTATGTGACATGACTGCAAATCATGCCACATATTTTTTCCGCAATGATTAATTATGACACACTTATTTGGTTATCAACATTTAGTATCACTGTTAACAAATTACTTCTAAATTATTTTAGCAAAATAAAGTTTATTAAGTTAGCAAATTGATACAGCCAGATGTTTTCATAATCATACCATGTAGCAATGAAATATGATTTTTTCCCCACACTTCTAATTTGGGTAACATAATAAAAAATGTTTAAACTGTTAAACAATTATGTAATTAAAATTCAATTAATTAATATAATTTAGTAATGTAGCGTTTGCATTTTTCCACATTCAATATAATACTTTCACATGTGCTTTAAATATTTAAAAAAATAATCTGGCAATATTTACATTTAACAATATTCTGTAAAATCTTATATGTATGACAATAACTGTTTTAAGTCAAATGAGTGGAATTGTATTAAAAAATGTAATAAATATATATGTGACTACAGTTTCAGGCCTAAAATTTTCTGCTACTTTAAATGTATGCTATTGTAAATTATTAAAATTTTACTATTGTAATTTGTAATGTTACTACAGTCTTAAAATTGGACTGGGTTCAGTATTTGGCAGAATTTACCCCCGTGACCTCTGCAAACTTCAAACCTTAGTGTCTGCTATTTTAAATTACCTCTCACTTTGTGGCGGAGTTGCTATTGTCTTATAGTAGACTGTGGAATATTTAGTAGCAATGAAATTTCACAACTAGACTTGTTGCACTGGTGGCATTCTATCAAGCTACCATGATAAAATGCACTGAGCTCTTGGGATCAACCCATTATCTCACAATTCCGATTTGCCTAGGTGCTTGTATTTATATACCATATAAATATACAAGTGATTGGTCATAGAAATTATTAGGACACCTAAATTAAATTATTCGGATGTATAAATAATGTCAAATCACTAAGACAAAAGACAAAAAAATGTATCTAAAACTTGAGCAATCCAAATGTTGTACATTCCAGAAAAACTATTAATTCAGTCAATCATTTATTTTTCATGCTTAAACTTAAAATCATCATGCTGAAAAAAGTAATTGGGTAAAGTTTGTTTTTGTTTAGTTTGTAAGCCAAACATTTAGCTTGAACAAAATTTAAATTTGACTTAGAGCCCTTTTAATTCAGAATTAACAAACCTTAAGGATCAATCTCATGCACCCATGTTTCATATAAGTCAGGAAAAGGTTTCCTCAGTGATTCAGTTTCATCTAAAGTCATTTTACTGACACGTAACCCTTTACAGCCTACAGGGAGCTTAGCCAGAATTGTGTTAATGACACTATCTTACAGTGTGAGCTGATGGTAATATTTGTGAAATCAATTTGTTATTTATAAAGTAACACTTTCGAACTAGCATTTTTGAAATGCAAGATTGGATTAAGTATAATCAAAGGTTAATCCAGTCAAGATCACATTACCATATTACTTTCTGAGGCAAGTCTGCACTAGTCATGGCTATTTACCCCACTCACTAATAGTCACCCGAATTTAACACCATATTCATAAACTGTTTCTATTTTTTATTTTAAAAAGTAATTTGTTTAATTGCTTTATGCTTTAATTTAAATTCATAAGATTAGTACTAGAAATAGCTGTCCCCTTTTTTCTTGTAGTCGACAGCTACCATTATCAGTACGAAGCAAGGATAATTGAGTGCTTCCTGCTCTAATCATCACTGCTGGGTATGCCATATAGTGTGTGCAACTACACGTTTACATGTTTTTCACGCAACAAGTACACAACTTTATTTATTGCTTCTAGTATGTATAGTATATACATTGTTCTCTGAGAACTTGTATATATAATATTGAACACATCCATACTTCATTTGTATATAGTCTAGTTTGCATAGTTTAAGTTTAATGTTTCTGTTCATTGTTTACAAAGTCTTGACTGAAGTCTTGGATGACTGACGAAGTCTTGGAGGACTGACATGAGTATTGATCATCATGTTCTGCTTTCATCAGCAAACATACAACTATTGATGTAATTTTACATTTTTGACTCTCAGCATGTAAACCAAATTACAAATTCAACTTTCTTCAATCTAAAAAACATATGTCCCTCACTCATTTTTTCTGCTGTTTTTTTTCAATTGTTGAAAAACAATTATTGTGTTTATTACAAGAATTGACTTTTGCAACAGAATTCTCAATGGTAGATTCAAGACAGTCCAAAAAAACTTCAGTACATTCAGAACTCAGCTGCATGTCTTTTAACTCACACTCGCTCACCTGCTCACATTACACCTGTCATGTAAAAACTTCGTTGGCTTTTTGCTTCCTAACGCATTCAGTACAAAATTATTTCACTCGCTCACAAAACTCCCCACCAACCCCCTCCTATCTCACTGATCTCCATTTTCATACTCATTTTCATCACACTGCCTCCACTCATCTGATGCAAATATTCTGTCCATAAGAACTAGAGCCAAGCACCAGACCTGGGGTAATAGAGCCTTTTCTGCTGCCCGCTCACTGTGGAACTCTCTCAGACTATGTGACTGCCGTCATTCCACTCCTCAAAATGCATTTGTTAAACTTTTAACTTGGAACGGCTTTTTTTGGGACTTTTATGTTGCTGCATTTAAAATTTTTTTTGCTGTATATTGTGTTTCATAATCTTAATAAATGTCATATTTTAACTGTTAAAACGTATTTTAGGCTGCAGAAAAGCGCTATATAACATTTATTCTTATTCTTCATTTTATTATTATTATAAAATATAGCAATACCAATCTTATATCTTAACTTATATAGTGTTTTACGGTTTTAACAAATAAATAGTAAAGTTTTTAGAATAAGTCTTACTCTAAATATTCATAAATTCGGAATTATATATTCAGGTATTTATAATTATGCTTATGAAAGTAAGTTTATTGTACATATTTACATTATAGCTTACCTTAACAAATGAACACATATTAAAACAATATCATGGTTAAACAACCATGCTTCAGTTTTACTGCAGCTGCTTGTCAAGCTACTTGAACAGGATTTACATGATTTTATTCATTGTGAAATGAATAGTTAAAATAAATGACAAGTACAATATAATCCACATGTCCAACTAAACATTGACTAGCTTTGGCTAAAACAGCCATCCATCAAAAAGCAGCTTAACATACCAGACTGTCCACACACACGATTAAATACTCAATGACCACCATAAGATACTGCACAAAAGCAAATCAACCTTGTTGAAAATAGTGTTCTTACAAGAACCCATGGTCCTTAACCAAGGCAAATAACCATACAGCCAGATAACGTTTAGCATATGTGAAACAGAATAAATGTGCTGCATCCAGCCATGCAGTTACTTAGATCCATAGACAGTTGCATACATACGTTAGACACCTGCTGATGAGAATGTAATGCATTGGGTAAACCTTTCACATAAACTGCACTTTGTAATGGCAGTAAATGGTTAACCTAGAGCAGTGATAATTCAATTCATATTTAATGGTGTAGCAATGAAGTAAGTTTAATGGCTCAGACTCAGAAACATGTGCAGAAACACAATCTATCTAATGCAGAGAGCTACTTGCATAGTTTCTACTGTCTTGGCCCAGATTTGGGGATAACATTTTCTTAAAAGCCTGAAGCCCCTAAACACCAAATGTAATTTTAACAATGGGCAACGCTTGCTGTGAGGTTAAGTATTAGCTTCAGGGTTCAGGGTTTACTGTATATTTGCAATTTTACTTTAGCTGTTCATATTTTTAAAGCTGTATTTGATACGTTTGAACTCAAGAACTACTAAATGCTATGTTTCATCTAATCATTCTAAGCACATTCACTTTTCAGACACAACGTTGCAATTGCTAAAATTATTGTTCTGTTCTGGTGCCGAAGTAAACTGTGGTAGGCCACTGCCTTTGGCAGTGCTATTGGACGGTTGGGCAACAAATTGTCTATGTCTAGGGGTGTGGAGTGGCTATAGGCTGGTCACTGACTGGCATCCTGACCAGAGTGTGTTCGAGTATGTGAATGAATACCTGCCTTCACGGTATGAATAAACAACTCACTGAATTTCTAAGATTGGCGAGGGTTGGTCAGTTGACCATGTCTTACCATGGGCAGAGAATCAAAGAAAGAACTTTGAAGAACAACACATACATTATCTGTGCAGCATGCTTTCAACCTTATTTTTTATGCAGTCTCTAATGAAATGAACAAATTCAAGCAGCATTTAAGGTGGCATTTAGAGCATGTTTCCTAGCATTTTAGATTTGATCAATAACTGGATCCGCGTGATAAACTGCTTTAATTCCTCGTTTAATCCCTGATGGCGCCGATAAATGGCGTGCCGCAGGTGTCTGCATTCCAGTAATGGCGTTAAGCGATGGAAACGGTGAACGAATCAAGCTGCTGCGCCAAGCAATGCATAAACTAGGAATCAAGGCCGGTGTAACGCCTCTGGTCACTGAACGACAGAAAAAAACGGGGCTTACTGACCTTTATATGTGGGTATGTAAATCGGAATGTAAACGAATGCTTGGGCTGCAGGACATCCATCTGACCCACAACGTATTTAAAACAACCCTTTTAATGACACCGCTGACTCGAAAGCTAGAAACAGGGCATCAGCATCACCGCGCTGAGTCGCGCCCGCGGTTCCGGTCATTACTGTTACGGCTGTCATTTTCTGTTATTTTTAAGCAACCATATTACATGGAAACTAAAGTGCAAACGGAAGTATTACCTCTCAGCCATGGTCCCTTTTATTATAATCCAGTGCAGGTAATCCACAGAGCGGCAGGCATGGTGGTAGGGTTCTGCACCGCAGTACAGATATGTGGAGCACGCGCTGTGGCTCTCGCTCGCTTCTTCGTCGCCACCGAAAATCTGACGTCATCCTGCGCTCGCTCTTACACCGGGGTTACTATGACAGCAGCGCGACGCCATTTTTTTGAGATTGCTCACTAACTTTGTTATTGCCAGTTTCAGTCCCTTTAAGAATAATCAGTTCAATGTCTCTGTCACTCTTGCACAAATAAACTGTTGTTCTTGAGGAGCATTAGAGAACCACATATGAACAACAAATGGACATAAAAAGTAAGCTTTGCATAATATATTTCTTTTAATAGTAAACATCTTTTTAAGTTTTATCGGCAAAATTCTGGGAAAGCTTGACATCAACCATCTAATCAATAGCACATTAATACAGAGTTGTAAAAGTTTCTACTTTGCTGGTATGAAGTTTCACAATATTTTGGTTTGAGTGAATTTGTACAATTTAGTAAAATAGGCACATTGTATTACATGACTAATATAATAAAGATACCTTGTCCACAAATAATCTTCAGTTTGATACCAATTATGTTTTGAGGGTTTAGGTCAGATCTGATGTGTATATGTTCTTCCTCACCAAACCTGTCAAATCATGCTTAACTTGACTGGATATGGTCGGACTGAGTATGATAGAAACAAAAAGAGACTTTCTGTCTGATGCAAGTTAGTGAGTGAGTTAGTATATTAAAGTGGAGGTGGGGTGTCATATTATTAATTAAGAGAATCATACCCCCACCATCCACTCCTTAATTCAAAACCATGTATGGACAGTGTCCAACTTGTTGGTGAAACTACGTACAAACCTACTTGCTTAACAAAACAAATCTCATCACTGTCAATAGTTTAGGTCATTTTAGGTTTATAGGTCTATTTAATTGCTATAGAGCATCTATAAAAAACTTCACTACAATCTAGCACAGTAAAGCAACAATATTTATTTTGAAGGATTTAGTGACTATGTCGTGGAAATGTTGAAACATGCCTGTTCATTGATAAATTAGGTTTGTGTTTCGATTCATTGTACAAGTATGTTTGGGTGCAGTTTTATTGACTAGACCAGGGTGTCATACTCCAGAGAATCCCTTCAGCGTTTTCTAAGGCCTCAAAGGATAATTGCAATGCATCATACTGTGATTGCAGTCAACCAAACAATATAATAAATTACATTAAAGTACATAAAATTACATGGCAGACACTCCTAAAATAGTCTTTGCTATAATGAAAAGTATTATTTTTTTCCAGTAATATTAAAATGCAACATACTCTCAAAACTTTTATCATAATTATAAACAACACTAGAAGTATATAAAGCATTTCAACAAAACATTTAAATAACTTTTGTTTGGTAATGTGAATGACTTGTATTCTCTGGCTCCATAATTCAATAGCCTATTCTATGTGATCTGCATTCTATTGTATTTTGTGTAGTTATTGATTGTTTATTTAGTATTTTGTAATGTGTCTTTGAGAGTCATGATCATATAAAAATTATTATTAATATTATTACTGGGATCATTTGAGAAGCATCGAGCACCAGAGGTGGCAGAAGTTTTGTACTTAAGTAAAAGTACTAGTAATTGGCAAAGTAATTGCTGAAGTTAAAATGAAAGCAGGAATTTTTACTCAATTATTTATGTATTTTATATATATATACATA
>JAOUQU010412925.1:0-11314 GCA_028566735.1 Ammoglanis amapaensis
TATATATAAAGCTCAAAATGTGCTAAAAAATTGTGAAACGCAGTAAATGAGCAAAGAGAAAGGTAAAACTGTCACAGTAATACATGAGTGTGTGTGTGTGTGTGTGTGTGTGTGCGTGTGTGTGTGTGTGTGTGTGTGTCCATCTTGTGTCAGAGTTACACAGTGTGACTGTGTTGGTCTGAATGCTGCACTACCTTTTCTGCAATGGCGGGTGAGTAAAAAGTCCATGTGATGGATAAAATGGATCCCCACGATGCTGAGTGCTTTGTTGATGCAATTGAAAATGTCTGTGAGCAATGACAGAGAGACTTGTTTACTGCTTGCAATTTGATCTGGTAAAATGTCCGAACCAGTCAGTGATTTAGCCACTTGATGATTTTAGTGGTTCCCCTGTAGAACATGGTGAGGATAGGAGGTGGCAGTTAGTCTTCTCAGAAAGTAGAGAGGTTGCTGAGCCTTCTTGGCATTGAGGGTCCAACTGAACTTTTTTGCCAGGTGAACAAGAAATTTGCTACTCTTGACGATCTCCAGGGGAGCCATCAATGCTCACTTGGGAATGGTTGTTTGGTGTTTTTCTAAAATAGAAGCCAATGATAGGTATACATTGCAAAATAAATATTATAATATTATATCTTGAGTTCATATGCTTTAAAAAAACTAAAGGGTTTGTAGTTTTGGTAAAATGGAAAATGATAAATCTAGATTTGGCTCGTGGGAATGCAAATGCCAGATACGTTTTGCAAATAATAATTTAATCAATATTACATTTTCTATTGTTTTTGTAGATAGACCTAATAATTATTTGAAATTTCCCTAATTATTTTTAGAGAATAGAGAACTAATTGTGAGTGGAGATTTTAACTTTAACAGTTTTGGTTCTATTACTTAAATATAAATAAGTAATATACTTTAAATAAATTTTATTAGTATATTTAAACAGTTTTTGTCAGACCTTAATTTATTTTATCATTTGTGTCTTAATTATCCAAAGGTCAATGCCTTTTTCCCATCTCATTATTAAACAATTTATACTTGATTAGATCATTCAGTTTATGCCAGTTTGTTGCTATTACTAATATTGTTACTATGAGTATCAAAAATCACAGCCCTATAGTTTTAACATGATATTTACATGCAACCATTATCTATTTTAAAGAGGTAGAGTTTTGATGTGTTTCTACTGTAGAGAAGACTTTCTAAAAGATATATCACATAGTTTATAGTCATTTACTGAATTTGATGCTCCCCTGTGATAGTGCCTCACATACTATTGAAAACAACAGAACGATTTATGTTGTATCTCTTTCACTTTTAATTTATCCAAGTGGGATATGTCAAAGTCAATTCGAGATCATACAAAAATATTTTTGAGGTAAACAGTGGTCTTCTGGCACCTTCTTAGCAAGTGGGGTAAAGATACTGTTTTCTGACCAATTGATTGGTGATGTGGCAGAGTTTAGGTGGTTTAATTCCAGGCTACATTTTGTAAAAGCTGCAAGGGTTTAATTGTGGATGAGGCAGTGCCAACCAGAATAGTTGCAGTAGTTTAGCCATGAGATTACAAAAAATACTATTCAAGATTCCTTGAAGAATGCCTTGAAACCTGACTGCTAAGGATCTTCGAGGACGTTTTGAGTTCTGAGAGACAGACGATTATAGACGGCATGCTCAAGGATCTTAGAAAGAAAGGAGAAAAGTGATACAGGTTGTAGTTGTTGTCAATGCAGTCAATTGTGGATTTCTTAAGGAGGGGGTTGCCTCTGCAAGCAGTAGGCACACTTTATGATGTCAGTGTGTAATTAATGAAGAGGACTAGGTCCTGTGAGAGGTCTATGAGGATACAGCGTCGAGTGTGCATGTGGTGGGGTTGCTGAATGAGAGGAGCTCTGCAACCTCATCAGTGGTGAGTGGAGTGAAGTTGGTGAGTGTGTTCGTGGGTGGAGGGTCACTTAAATGTGTGTCAGTTGAGGGCATGACAGTAAGAGAGAAAGATGAATTGATTTTGTTAATCATGTCCTGAATAAAATGCTGCAAAGTTAGTATGGTAGCTATAAGAGAAGCAGATTGTCGAGGAAATGGATAAGTAGAGATGAATCACAGATATTACACATTGATTACACCATATAGACTTCAGGTCTGTTTTGCTCACTCTAAGTTCTCCAATAATATGTTCCTTTCCGAATTTGAAAGAGATCTTTTGCCTAATTGCTATGTCCGACTTCATGAATTT
Source organism: Ammoglanis amapaensis (assembly GCA_028566735.1). Classification (NCBI taxonomy): domain Eukaryota; kingdom Metazoa; phylum Chordata; class Actinopteri; order Siluriformes; family Trichomycteridae; genus Ammoglanis; species Ammoglanis amapaensis. The sequence goes on from JAOUQU010412925.1 coordinate 2,231, forward strand.
AGTGTTCGATCTGCTTTACGAGCTTACGGTGTCCCCTGAGATAGCCCACTGACAAATCATCCCTTAGTGGCACTTTCTTCCGGTCTTGTATCATCACATTTCAACAGCTTTAACTAGAAATGATGCTCTTGAGACTTTGTGCTTTTCAAATGAAACTTAGTCCTGATAAAAAATATAATAGATGTGATATGTGATATAATGTGTGGTGAATGTGTGTGTTTTAGTGTATTTTGGTTGTAATTGTTGTGACTCAAAATAACTTGTTATTCACAAAACAAAAAGAAACTACCCCTGCATTTTCCTTCAGTACCTTTGGGGTGAGTCGTTGGCTAGTTACTACATGATTGCTTGTTGAGTTTTGATTGCTGGCAAGTGCCAAGTCACTCTCAAGCTGGCAGATCCTTCAGTCTAGTCACTGAGACAAAATCTGTGCTAAAAATGTGTAGTGTGAACTAGGCATAACATGTTTTATCATTGACCACCTAAGGTTACAGTTATCACAGTTATTGTTAACAGTTTGGGTCAGGAAGGCTCAGGCAGTTCAGCAGTACAAGCTTAATCTAGCACACTAGAGCTAACATTGTTGTTGTTGTTATTGTTGTTGGAAACTTGGTTCAGCCATGTGGCCAAGGTGTTCATTAGGGGGTAGCTCTCCATATACAATACTGATCCGCATATAATCTCACCTTGTGCAGGTGAAAAAAACGGGTGGTTTCTGCACACACCGAGTATCTGTTGTTAAATACAATACTTCTAAGAGAATAAGGTTAGCAGTTTAACTTAAGAAAAAAATCTGTTAGCAGTTAATGAAAAAAAATTTGAACTCTCTTCAACACTTCAGGGGAACGAAAAATAACATCTGGATTTAAAACAAATTCACTGCCAGGAATGAGCCTTTGACGTTCCAAAGAGACAAGTCAGCATGCAGTGTTTCAGGGAAGGAAGTGGCTCAGGCTCAGTTATGCAATTCTCAGCAGCCTTAGAATATGATGTACACCACTGCTCATCAATTTTCATCAGGCACAGAAAATATTAAAGTAAAGATAATAATAAGATAAGATAAAAATATTATATATATATATATATATATATATATATATATATATATATACATTATATACATTTTGACAATATTTGTTTTATTTGTTTGCTATCAATGAATAAATATATGCACTATATAAAATATATAATAAAAATCTATTGAATAAATGAATAAAAATTCAGTTTTGCATACATAACTTTTTTTAAAAGTTTTGTAAGTAACATTGTATTTTTACATTCATGTTGCATACTGTTCTTTTTTATTATTTGGGAAGTAAAAGACGGATGGGGGGGAGACACCCTTCAGAGAGAGATTGTCAAATCTGTATTGACCAGTAATTCTTGTGGTTGAGAATCACTTCTGTAAATAGTCTTTGGGCATCCATGCAGTTTGCAACAATATAAAGCACAGTTACAAGCTGCAAAAAGTCCTGTCTGTGGTGGAAGAGGATACTGATGGTGAACTGGCCTATCGGCAGGTTTGACCTGTTTCTAATACAAATGTATAGAAAAAGACAAAGAAATGTTTTAGCAGTGTTTTAACACATAGCATCATGGGGAACTATACCACAGCAAACAGGGGAATCAAAATAACTGGTAACCACAGTATTTCGAATGACTTGCCATAAACATTTTAATCAGCTTTGATCTTATTGTCTGCTTAGTAGTAAAGATTTTAAGCTATAGCACGATCATAGCTTTTTGATGATTGCTTATACAGTTTGGTCAGCTTTTCCCCTTACTCCTACTATGAAAACACACCTCATACAAAGTCATTGAGTCTCAAACACTGCTTGGATGTGCACTGCCAGTGAGTTCAACATTCTCTTTTGCATTAGCAATTCCTCGAAAAGTAAAAGAAATAGTGAAGCTCACTGTAAAGCGAATGCTTTTCGTATTGGTGTAATGTGAGTCGGTCACAAAGACACAACAGTGCTACCATGATGGTAAGCACAAAGAAGTGACTGATTGTCCCCTACTCACAAAGTCACCAGATTAAGACCTCTAATGAATGTGATCTTTATTAATGAATCCTTTTTTTGTTAAAGGGGTTTTGTGAGTGAAATGGGCGGTGAAAGACAAGGTGACATCATGTAACCAATGACCTTGGGGTGCCTTGGAAAAAAAATGAGCCGTCTTCCAAGAACCAGAGGAAGTCATTCACTGAAAAAGGTCCTAAATAATTATTTCTCTTTCTATTGCCTAAACCTGTGTTTGCTTCTGTTGCTTTTTTGTAAAAATATTGTCAGGCAAAACAACTTTGTATGTTGAAGTGACTCCAAGCTGCTGCTTTAATAGATGAATAGAGTGAAATAAGTCAAGAACAATTTCTGTAAAAACTTTTAACTGACTTTAAACCCTGCAGAATTTTACTGTCGTTCCCCAAGTCTGGCTCTGCTAGTATTCTAATTAATCTTAAAAGTTTTACATGCTGCTGAGGTCAGTTCACTACATTACAGTTACATTTTTCTCAATTCTTTATAGCCCTCACAGCATTTTTATGCTAAATCATTAGCAGGTCTTCCACAAACTTATGCCACTTATGAATGTAATTAAAACTTATAGCATTGCAATTCCTATTACTTATAACACAAAATCCCATACACACACTTAAAACAATGCCCACTAGTCATTTATCTTCACACTTCCAAAAAACAAACATCATTCTTGAGACTGCCAAACACTGAGTTGTGGCCCATAATTCCGGAAAGGTTTGTGTGAGGCTGCTCTTATAATACTTTTCATAAAACTTGTTTTTAATATACATATTGTAATGCTAATATTGCTTCAGGAGTTTGACTGTTACAAATTCATGAGTATTAAAACCAAGGGTACGTGAGTTTCACATCATATAAATGTAACTCTGTTTTTTATTGTGATGTATATTATGATGCTTTGCATCTGTGATATTGTGGTTTCTAGATTATGGCAGTATTTTGGTACTCCATATACATTACAATTATAAAAATACATATGCATAGTTATATACAAAGGCTCTTGTTATTATAAACATTAAAAGCTACTATCTTTTTTTGGTTGAGTAAATAGCAACTGATTCACTGCTGATTTCACACCATCATTACATGAACTTCAGATAGCACTAAATTCAGATTATAAACTATATTCTTGTCTTTTGAACAAAACTATTTTTCCAACCCTTACATTTCTAACAAAAATATAAATGTGAGGAAACTTAAGATCCCTCATAGATTAATGATAACCAGCATAACAAACTGACCTATTAGTTAAAGTGTGGTTTTATTATGTTATTTAGTTGTTTGTCAGGTGTTCAGAATTCAGTTGACCTAATTCACTCATGTTTAAACACAAGTTTATTTGGATTCGCAGTAAAGATCAGGAAATACCCAGGATAAGTCATCTGTTAACTAAAGACACGGTTATAACTAGAGAGAATATTAGTGTCTCAAAAAGAGTACCGGAAAAAATCTTATAAAGAGATTATATACAAAATTCAGACAGAAATTACTCCAGAATCTAATAAAAGCCATCTTTTTGTTAGGTGACATCTACACCACTCACATAGCTTACTATAGCTTAGAATTGTATTAGGCACATTTATTATGTTTAATCCTATAGTAAATGTACCAAATCTACCAATCCGATTTACCATGGATTAATCCCAAGGCGGGTCAGCCTGGGTCCTTTTTGTTAGGATTTAGCATGTTCTCTATGTGTCTATTATTTAGTACAGTCCTCTTAGTTTTCCTCCTAAAGTACAATGGCACAGGCTACAAGTGAGGTAAACTGGAGATACAATATTGTCCATGACTGTAGTAAATATAATCTTATTAACTGATTAAGCTTGTGCAACTACAGATCATGATTAATCAAAGATCAAGATCAAAACTAATATGTAAAAAAGATGTTTTCCTAGGTGTTTGGTCAAAAGCAGTCAGAAATATAAAAAAATCTGAAATAGAGAAAAAGTTGCAAATCGAAAGCATTCGAACACTTCACCCCTCACAAAGATGGCAAAAAAAACTGTTTAGCCGAGCTAGAATTTGCTTTATGTTAAGCTTTTAATATAGAAAATGAACAGGCAAATAAATAATGCACAATAAAAAGTGCATCGCTGTTCTCCTACAGATATTTAATATATGGTACATATTCTATTTATATTTGTGTAACATTGCATATGGATCTTTTGGGCCTTGCTCTACCTTAACTAAACTACATATAAAATACAACAATCCATCCCAGGTCCAAGAACATTAAGTGCATATATTTTACCTGTTTTGTATTTGTTTTGTGCATTTAGTCCTGGTATTCAGTATTAAACACACAAAAAATCAGAAAGCTGCTTCTACTGTCAGCAGAATGTACTGAGAAACCCGAACAGGAAAGAATACTGGTAGTCATTCCAAGGTCAGTGTTACAGCCAAGCTCATCCTCTTTATTCCTTTCTTTGAGTGTTTGTGACACACTCATGTGAAAGTGGGTAAAAAATGTTTTGCTTAAAGAGAAAATAGGTAATAATTTGGTTTTTTCATGGAAGTAAAATGAATCAGATGAGCTGTGGTAGATTTGCTGTGGTAGTCAGCAAATTATCAATATAATCTGTATTATAAATATCAATTAAAATATTATAATTTAAAAAAATATATTAGTATAAAACATAACACTAATGTTCAAATGTAGAAATATGTTCACACGTTGTTGACACACCATTTAGGTTTGTCTGTGTCATAACCAGCCTAGTGCTGTTCGATTTTGGCGTAAGATAAAGTTTATACAGTTTATAGTGTATAAGCAGAACAACACTATACCCACTATCAAGCATGAAGGTGGGTCAGTAGTTATGTGTGTATAACTGATCTGGAATTATGACTGGCATCTCAGATGAATAGAAAAAATAACCAAAGCATTTTTATCTTGGACTCATCAGATAGAAAGACCGTAAATTTATCATAGAGTAGCTTTCTTAGTCTGTAAAAATATTGGTGGGATTTAATCAGTAAATATATAACAGCAAAAAATAAACAGTAAAAGATCGAGTAGTCAGTAAATACACAAGCTGGTACTTGGACTAAAAAAAAGAATGTAAGGTGTTAACAATAAAGGTGTAACAATGTGAGCTAGATCATGATGTTATATTGGAATTTATAGGAACAATGGATTGGAAAAAGATGAGTTAGGAGTGAAAAAGAAGCTGTTGGCCAGATATAATGTGGATGGGGAAAAAACCATACTAAGCTAAATCAGCCAGGCCAAGGTTTATTTTATTCACCAATGTGTTGACAGGCTACCATATACCAGTGTGGTGTAGACAGGGACACAACTGTCTAGAGCATCGAGTAGTGTGGGGGTTTGTATGGGTATGCATGTGGTTTGCAGAGGGTTAAAAGCGTGTAGAGGGGCAGGCGGTACTCAGTGGGGGAGTTACTGAATCTCTCAAACTGCTGCAACATCACACACAGTGCATTCCACAGCTCAGCTGCCAACATCTGACTGCAAACACTGCTCGTCCAAACTCACTGAAATCCTACACGATCTAACCTGTAGTTTATATAAACACTGGTACAGCAAGAACAGCTCAGAAGAGGAATAGATTATGCCTTCTCCAGCCTGCTCTGGTTAAATCCATGTCGGTGAGTACTGCAGTTCCTATGTATTATTGCTTTATTTGTATTAGGAAAAACATGATACACATGAGCTATTTTTATATGAAGTAATATTTGACATTGATATCTGCTTATTCGTGACCGTTATTCCACTGAATATGTAATATCGGTAATAAATGATGTAACCGGTTTGTTTTTTAATTCTCTACAAGACAGACTACAGCAGCAGAGTAATTTGAAAGTAAATAGTGAACATAATTCTGAATGAGATGAGACCGTATAAACCGTTTACGGCCACAGACAGACTAGCTATCAAAAAAACGTCTTAAATAACATTAGAGTACATAACAGCTTATGTTACAACATTTATTCGTGCAAATCTTGGCACATGTTGTTTTGTCGCGTTTATTATGAATTCTTTACACATTCTGACCTTTGTGCTGTAAAGCGGCTATTCTAGGTACACCGAGACATGAAGGGCTGTGTTTCAAATCGCGCGCAGATTGCCGAAGCAGTACTGTACTATGGAATTTTTTAAGCTTGACCCCAAAATACTTTTCAAGAGAAAAATGTTAAACGAAAAGTGTTTTATTTGTAAACAACCTGTGTAATTACATTTCTGCACAAATCGTTTGGAGCAGAGTTTTTGGTCCAACAGAACCACCTTCTATTAAGAACTTATTTAAGTCTCTTTTTATTGTTGCCAGTTTGATACACCATAAACCAGGGGTCACCAACCTTTTGGATACTGAGAGCTACTTTTTGGGTACTAACTAATGTGAAGGGCTACCAGTTTGAAATCACACATTTATAACCGTTAATGACATGTTACTATTATTAATGAATGATATTCATCTATGTGAAGATGCTGATCATGTCAATGATTTCTCACAATACTTTTCAACAATTATTAAAATTTTTCAACAATAATTTAACAAGGTAGGAAACAAATAAATATCAATTATGCAAAAAATGCAGCTATTTTTAGAACAGGCCCGCGGGCGACTTAAGAGGTCCTTTCGGGCGACCTTGTGCCCGCGGGCACCACGTTGGTGACCCCTGATATAGTGTATATCGAATCAAATCAAGGTTTATCTGTCACAAAGTCATACATGCTTTTATGACTGCTCAGCCACAACATAATATACAGGGTACAAAATGTATTTTGTATTAAAATAGAGGTTTAGAAATGTATATAGATAGACAGTAGATCGACAAATGGGGTAAATAGATACTTTATTGATCTTGAATTTGAGGTATAATTTAGTGAGTATAGTGAGTCTGTGGCAGCTTTTTTGGCAGCTCTCCCTGTGTTTGTGTGGGTTTATTCTGTAGCACTTCGATTTTCCCCCACAGTCCAAAAATCATGTGTGTAAGGCAAATCGAAGATGCAAAATAATCCATAACTGTGTTTGATGTGACTTGTGTGATGAACGACCGTTCAAGTCAATAAGATTCCAATACACATTCAATTGCATCGTTTTTGTTACACTTTTCGATGTATATGTTGTAATGTTATGTTGTTTTATTTGTTTTGGTAGCTGCTTGCGGGCTATCAGGATGCTACAGAAGAACGGCCACATTCCCAGTGACCCCAGTCTGTTTAAGACATACGCTGAATACGGGCATTTCGTGGATGTGAGGGTTGCTGCTCTGGAGGCTGTGGTCGATTATACCAGAGGTACTTGTGTTAACATGACCAATGTGTTAATATGGTGTTAAACAGACAAGCAGAAATCAGTCATCCAGCTTTATATGCACAGGAGGTCTTTTATATTTATCTCATATTTAACATTCGAGTATATAGAAGTATAAAAGGAAGATGACGACGTTGTAACGTGGTGGTTAAATTCGTTATTACAAACAAAATCAGAGCTAAAGGAACCGAGTTGTACGGTTTGTTTCTATAGATTACGTAATGTTTTAATGACTACATTTAGTACTCGGCTCGGGTCTTTCATCAGCAGCGTTACATAACCATACACACATACCTCTTTTCCATCAACAGCATTGTAAAGCCGCCAGCTTTCAAACCCTTTTAGGAAAACCCAAAGCAGCCGTAATGTTTCATGTCCGTCTTCAAAACGTCATTTACATCATGCAGCAGTTTATGTGTTTTGGCCGGTTGCCAGTTCCATCTTACATGAGGTACTTCTGAAGTCGACGACATGTACTCGTATCTCATATCTATCCATCCATCCATTATCTAGTTTTACTACAGCTTAATCGATCAAGGGTCATGGTGGGACACATACTGGGCGAATACACTAAACACCTGAACACGTATCGCCAGTCTGTTGCAGCGATTAGAGACAAACACACACATGCAGGAAAATTTTTGTATTTACAATTAACCTGACTGCATAGCTTTCTTCCCAAACTCCAAAGACATGCAGACACTTAGAGAACATGCAAACTACACAGCAAATGCTCAGCTTAGTATATTTCACATTTAATAGTGTTTAAGTACAAAATGTTATTTGCATATATAGTTAAAGACTAGTACATTAAACATGTCTTAAATGAATGCACAAAAATAAGAACTATAAGGACTTAACGATTTCCTGACGGTTGGAAATGACGTTCGTAAGCGTCATCGAGCCAAGGTTCAAAAGGACGTGTTTGTGTCAGCACAGTGCCGTAATAATGATGCCCTGCACTAAACCATTTCATTTTGGGGTTTGGACTGGGACCTGCTCAAGTTTAACAAGCTCATAAAATATTTAGCAGAGCACGGCTGATCAACGCAGGCCTGATGTCAAAGCTATTAATCAGACTGTGCCAGACAGCACTGAAAGAGGCTTTTGTGTAACTGTGTCTGTGTATGTGTGTGTGTGTTTGTGTTAATTGCCAGTGGATCGGAGCGCTGAAGAACTTCAGTGGTTGCTGGATTTGGTCCAGAATGATCCAGCACACTACGTCAGGTCAGTGATGTTGCACATAGAGAGTATAAAAACATTTTTGGTGACCTCACATGGTGAATAAACAGGGCTGCACAGTGCTGTGGAGCAACATCTGGCATTCTGCACAGCTGGACGTGATCCTTTCCGCTAGTCTTTAGGGAGTATCGTATTTGTTTGTGTATCTACAAAACATGCAGATGGTGAATTAGAAACGTCTCGTTTCGTCTGATGAGTGACAAGATTAATTTGCAGTGTTTCGAGTAGCACAGGTTTCTAACCTTGATGACGATGATTGATTAATATTAGTCTAGAGATTAATAATCTCTAGGGCTGAATTATCGCAATTAATCGATTATTCGTTGGTCGACCAAAAAAATTACTAGTCGGCCAAATTCCATTGGTTCGACTAGTTGCAGGAAAGAAAAACGCTGCGTTTCATCAAAGGACTTCTGGGACTTTTAATTTGAACGGCGTCACAATGGAAGACGTGACACTCCATACCAGTAGGTGGCGGTAATGCACACCCTTATTGCCAACCGCCATTAAACACCACAAGA
>JAOUQU010412936.1:0-10000 GCA_028566735.1 Ammoglanis amapaensis
CACACACACACACACACACACACACACACACACACACACACACACACACACACACACACACACACACACTGTCTCTGTGCTCGGGGCGATTTCATGCCGGTTGCTGTAGGCGAGTTTTCGGATCAGACGTGATGCTCATGAACAGATGCTGGCGGTTCGGTCCGGATGCTGGACGCTCGACTGACCACAGCTGGCGGTTCACACACCCACCTCATCGGTGGCTGATCTGGGTACAGTAGGTTCCTCACCACGGGGGGTCATGGTGGATCTAGCTCACGACTAAAGATTTCACATTTACATTTTTATAAATAAAACGAATATCATCATTTTGAATCTTTGTTTGAATGTCCCGTCCGTTTGTCCAGATTCTTTCAATATATAAACTGAACAATCTAACTGACCTGCTGCACTTCATCAAGCTGCTTTATCGGTACTGCTCATCTGTATCTGCGGCGACGCCCATCAGCCTGACAGTCATTTTGTTAAGTGAGAAATCGAAGCTCTGGTTAGCATTAGCATTAGCACATCCAGTGCTCTTCCAAGGGCGATACGAGAGGACGGCCAACAAGTGCTTCTGGTGTCCTCATATTTTTATTATCCACTAAATTATTCATATAAATATTATTGTAATTTATAATTACTGGTATTAATCTATTTTGAGTATTATTTGTATTATTATTTGTATCCCGTTATTTGCTTATTGTTTTGATTACTATTACTTTTTTATTATAAGTGTTGTTGTTGTTGTTATGATTAAAATTAATGTCTTATTCTATTCTATATTTTTCCTACTATGATGTTACTAATATTATAAGATTAATAATTATTATTGCTGTTGTTATTATGTTTACTATTACTGTTATTATTATAATTGGTGTTATTACGATGATTATTACTGTTATAATATTATTTACGAATAGTACTATTGTTATTAATAATATTGTCAATATTAATATTATTCATTTATTTTATTTAGTTATTTATATTTATTATAGTATTTAGTATCGTTGTAATTTTAAATATTATTATTTATTTACTTGTTGTTACCTAATTAATTGATTAATTTATATCATCAATTTATTTATTGTTGTTTTAAAAGGTCGTCATCACAACACCAAATAACCTTCTGTCACAGTCACCCCCTTGTGGACATTTTTCCTCCCAAAGCATGCGGTGGGTGTCCATGAGTTTGTGACCTCCACTGTACAGAAATATTAAATACACCAGGCTTCCATTTTCGGACGGAGTGAAATCCGGTCTGATGGAGTTTTCGAACCGGGTGGGGAAGATCCTTCGGCGGTAACCAGGCAACAGTGTAGATTGGACCCTGCGTTCGCTGGAGAAGCACGGGCATGTGAAACGAGGGCACGTGCCTCTCTGTCTGGCACATCTACTGTACACACACATACACACACACACCATACGGGATTATGTTTGCCATGCTGCATGATGCTACCAACTTTACATCTGACATTGGGTCAGAGGGGCAAACCTGTAACCTCCCCACCCCCCCATCCCACCTCACCATCTTCATCTGTAACCTCTTATGGTGCCCACCAGATTAAGGATGATAGTCACTTTCGGTATTGAGCAGACGCCTTTTATCCAAAGAGATTTACAATGACAACCGGACGTCCCAACTGTGGCAACTTGGTAGCGGTGGGGCTTGAACTAGTGACCTTCTGATCTCTAAGCTGAACCACCGGTCTGTTGCAACATGGCAGAATTAGAATTAGTACAATAATTGTGTGCTTTTTTTGTAGGAAACCTCTGTTCCAATCTGGCAACCCTGACTGACCACGGACTTTTATAAGAACCGCTGTTTATAAGAAGATCTAAAGTGAAAAACAATCGTTTTGTGTGGATTCCCCAAGCCACGCCTGATAGGTTCTGCTGTTTACCGTATATCCGTAAGATATAAGCCTAGCCAGACATTTAAGCGACCGGCAGACATGCTAGTGAGAAAACATGAGCCGTCTTCGCCGGACTGCGTTCGGTGAATGATTCGAGACGTGTGAAGGATCGATGCTGATTCCTTCCTGACACTAACGTCAGTTCGATCGGTCGGAGCTGCCGCTGCGTTCCAGCTCTTCCAATCGAGTTCATCTGTTCTGAAGGACTCGTAAACATATCAATAGTCCTTCCGCGTGACTGAGGTAGAGAGGGTACCGGTTGGTAGCAGCCCGCAGATCATCCAAGGCTCGGGTACGACCGGGAACCTTCTCAGTGCTGTCGCCACGGAAACACTGTAAACATTTAATAAAGTAACAAACTAAACAATCATTCAGGCATAAAAAGTACTTCATCACGTGCCGCTACGAACCTCCGTTGGGTGAACGCCGTGTACGGTGTTGCCAGATTGTTCACTTTTACGTATTGGGACACATTTTTCAGTAGATTAGAGACGAACCTGTGGATGCTTGCACCGAGTGCTGCTGGGTAATTATACGAATGAGCAGATGTCCCAACGCTTCCAATCAAGCCCTGATGAGCGTGTGTTTACCTTCTAAACCGCCTGTATTTAATAAGCGCATGTGGACGGACGGGTAATCGCTTCTGACAGAGCCAAGATTCCAATTTCATCAGTCATTGCAAGTCGTTTCCTTTTATCACTACACACACACACACACACACCACACACACATTACTAGTTTCCGTCATGCTGTCTTTTAATGAGATTTAGCGGATAATAGGCAGCCGGCTCCCGCTCATTGATCCAGACGGGCTTGTCTCTTGGCGGCAAACAAAGCATCGGCGCATCGATTGTACCGGGTCAAGGTCTCGGTGGTTGCGGACCCGCCCTCTGCACACACTTTTTTGGACACTTGATGATGATTAACTTAAATTTCCAGCTTGAATGAGACGTGGAATAATATCGTGGTGAGAAATGCACCACATGGTTAAACAGATAGCGCAGCGCATGGGCGTTTCCTGAGCAGCCTAACACAGGGCCCACGGTTCAATCTGTTCCCTCACCAGCGTTATTCCACCAAGACCACGATAAGGAGGCTGGCACGAATTCCTCTCCTCTCCTCTCGTCGCATTCGCCACGCGGGGTTGCCATAGCTACCGGTCTCTATGGAAACTAGACCACAGCACACGCTCCGGAGACGAGATGGAACGGGAGGGGGGGGCGGTGTTGGGGGCTAGCTGAGCGGTGTTGTGTCTGACGGAGACAATTAGACGCGACCTTTGACTTTTGAGATCGTCTAAGACCCGAGTTATGGAGGGTCACGGAACTACGCCGAGCGTCTCACCAACAGAGGAGTGCTAGCATAACGACTAGCATGAAAAGCTTAAAAAGCTGCGTATCTATCATGGGATTGTAACGCTTCATTATGTCGGTATACTGTATAAGGTCGGCACGGTGACTAGTTCGATCCCGGGATAAGGTACGAACAGTTTGCATTGGTGATACTGAAATTGTCCAGTGTGCATATGTGTGTGTACATAATACAACATACTGGCGACCCATTCAGGAGCTTAGTGTATTCGTGTAGTGTGTGAGTGGTTTAGCACTGTCGCCTCACAGTAAGAAGTCCCGGGTTCGATCCCCGGGTCGGGCTGGGGACTTTCTGTGCGGAGTTGGCATGTTCTCCCCGTGTCAGCGTGGGTTTCCTCCGGGTACTCTGGTTTCCTCCCACAATCTAAAAAACATGCACTAGGTTGATCGGAAATGTGAAAATTGTCCAGTAGTCACACACAAGATCCATACAGGTTTGGGGAAAGACCTGGCAACCTACCCCGTAAAATGTAATTGCTGAGATACTCTGGGGATTGGTAGCGGTCCACAGAGTAACCCAGGGTCGAAGTCGACTGAAGGGTAAAATAGATAGATAGAGTGGTTATTATATATATTATCAAATGTCTGCATAACACTTTTTTAATCTACAGTTTTTTTTCTTACTGTAGCTTAATGCAATTATGATATTGGTCATAACACTTTTTTTGTTCAGGTAAAAAGTGATTTAAAAGTATTACTAAATACAAGGTTGCAGTGCTGGTGAATTTGGGTATTCCCACGTTGTCTAAAAAATGTTTAGCTTGTGGTTCTTTAGGTGAGTGACTAGCTTCGGAGCCTATCTCAGCCTTTGTAAATGTCATTATACCAACGCTTACAAACACATTTCAACCACAGTGTATGTGCTTTCTGTTCTAAGAGCGTAAACAACACAGAAAACACAATATGCTGAGCAGTTTAAGAAACAATTAAAAAATATCTATAGGAGAATGTAGTCTAGTCTAGTTCTTTTGACAAGTGTCCATGTGCAGTATTATTCAACACCCAGCCTCAGCCCATGTTCTGACTTCTTTCTTTAAAATGCTGTGCTTATTGCTCACTGAGATTTGGTAGCTTTAGTAATCAAACTACAGTTTGACTACTAGATGCTTAAAATTGTTAGACAATTCAAATAGAATTTTTGCTGAATTTATATTTGGTTGATCTTTTGATTACTTATAGTAAATGCTTGCTTCTTGTGCTTTTTGGTCAAGAATGGGAGTGGTGAGAGTGCTTCTTGGTCAAGAGTGACATGTGTTTTGGAGTCTGATCAAGATGTCTTCAGGTGTTAAATGCTCTTCCTGTGGTTGACAAAGATACATTTTCTCAACCTTTTTTTGAAAATCCAGTCATTTGCTGCTATAACACTACTTTTAACACTTCTTTTTCTAAGTTTTTAAACAATATTGCTATATTTAAATGAATTTATAATATGTTATAACAATATGTTGTGTTTAGGATAAATGTTTGAAATGGTCCTATATCTGTTTTTGTCTTCATAGCATGAAAGGATCTCCTCTCTTAGTTTTTGTGACAGCTGTATTTGTAAATGTTGGAACACACCTGGAATGGTTTATACAATACACAGCAAATACAAAAGATGTGATCATGTTGTAGTCCAACTTTGGATGAGACATCAGTATATAAGGGTTAAATAATTGTGGCATGACAAAAAAAAATTTAACCTAAGAATATACAGTATAGACTATTTTGATAATTTTCTTTAAAAAAGATCAATCAGTTAAACGGGCACAAAAGATCATCATTTGGTAATTTTTATTTTAAAATTTATGATTATACAAATAGAAATATTATTATCAAAACATTTACACTCGAATTATCACTAATTTAAAAAGTAACAACAGATTAATGTATCCTTTTGTTACGGTAACAACATTACGTTTGCCAATAGAGGGCGCACACTAAAAGAAAAAAACACCAACGAGTTCATACGCATGAACTTTTTCACAACTGAAGCGTCCTTGAGCAAGCCACCAAAACCTTAACTGCTCCCCAGTGTGGCTAGGGTTGGGCATGTATGTTCACTATTGCCCTTGGTGTGTGTTTATTATTGTATTAATGTATTATTATTCGTTTATTGAGCAATTTACCGTCATGTTGTAAACTTGTTTTTGGACTGTGGGAGGAAATCAGAGCACCCTGCGTAAACACAAGCAGACAGAAAGCCCTCAGGCCGACCAAGGAATCAAACCCAGGACTTTTTGCTAACAACTAACACTAAGCCACTGTTCTACCCTCATTATTGTGCATAAGAAAAATTCGAGATGTTTCTGGGTAAAGGAGCTCAGGAAAAGGAACCCGATCTGTGGAACAGTCTGATATAATCAATAAAGAGAATAGGGTAATGGACTTGGTGATGACAAGTATATATATGCGTCGAAACTCTGTCAAAGCTGGTCAAAGTTATGATATTATTCATGTTTCCCACAAGAACATAGTATTAGTGCCATTCGGTCTTGTAAACTAAGCATACTGTATCTTAATAAGGGTGTGATGGTAACTATTTTATTCATTAAAGTAGATCTGAATTACAAGATCATTGGTACTCTTACTTGCTTCATTTCTCTCTTCTTCTTACTCTTTCTTGTTAGTTCCTGCTAGTTTCTGGTTTGTTCATGTGGGTTGAAACCAAAAGCTGTGACGTTAGCTGCAGAGAACAAAGCCATATATAAACAGCACGCATCAACTCAGCATATCTTTACAATGGACACCATGAAGTTCTGGTTGAAAGTGCTCATCATGGACTATGTCTTTGCTATGTGCTTGGATTTACAATGTAACTGGAAAACACAGTACAGACATGAGCAGATGTGTTGTGATTCCTGCCCCCAAGGTAAGTCCATTGTGATAGCTCTAAGATAAAAATGATGAATATGTTTGTATTTCTCAAGTAAAAAGATAGTTTTTTTTAATAGTTGTTGGATGATTATCTGTTATTATTAGTTGTTTAATCAACAATTCAGCAGTGGCAAGATTTTTGGTGATCAATATGAATCCAAAAATTCTAAATTATTTTGAGATTGAGAAAGTGTTTCTGCCTAAAAGCAGTGATGGCAGGATTAAAATAGGAGGAGACAATCTGTCCTGTGTCAATACTTTAGCATAGTGCTCATTGGTGCAATGATGGGAAAAATGTTTTCCTTGCAGATAATGGCTTTTCTGCATTATAATTCCTACCACATTTGTTTTGGTCATGATTTTCATGCATCTAGATTTAATGTAGTAGGTCATTTGGATGTGGTTGAAAGAGAGTGTCATGAATCCTAAGCATTTTTGTATTTACCTATTCAATATGGGTGTGTTTAGACATATTAAAGATTAGGGCTTTTAGTTGGTCAAAATTATTACAGCCCTATCTAAAAGTAAAAACAAAAACACTTGACGTTCTCATGTTCCAATAAATTTGCTCACCAGAAAAACGAGTCGGTTCAGAAAAGTTGCTTTTTTTGAACTGTGTATCAGGTAAAGAGGTAAATACCTGTAAATAAAAGCTGAAACATTCATCGATTGTCTAATATTCATCTTGCAATGTCAAATCCTAATGCTTTTAGTACACATCAGAGTTAAAGGGATTGGCCTTACTTTTCCAATACTTTTGGAGGAGACATTAAAAAAAGCCATAAAATCAGTTAGTAACCTTGTGGTTAAAGTTCTGGACTAGTTAGGAAAGGGTTGCCAATTCAGTGGTTACCACTGCTAGGTTGTAATTGTTGGGCTCTTAACTGCTCAGATTGAATATTGTAAGTTATTTTTTGTCTGCTAAATGCTGTAAATACTGATTAAGGCTGCTATTTTGAGACTGCTTGTTTTAAAGCTGATGATTTTTCAACAAGTATTATTAATTTTACAGGTGAATATGCTGTAAACCCTTGCAATGCCTCTATGGGTACTGTGTGTAAGAAGTGCCCTACAAAAGACTCCGATATCACCAGATGCTCCTGTCGTAATGAAAATCTGTGCAGCAATTCTAATTGCAAAACTTGTGTCTTAAGACCAAAATGCAAAATGGGAGAGAGACTCGAGAGAGTTGGTAAGAAATCCCAGACAACTACCCACTATAATAGGAATTCATAGATAATTACGCTTGAAGTAGAAACTGCATTGTTATAGCTAAAGCGCAATGAAGAAATAAAAAAAATTCCCATTTTCTCCTTCCTAAAGACCAACAATTTTGTGACACAATGTGCATCTGTACATGTAGATTCAATCCCACCCTCACTTACAATTTTTTTGTTTTGATTAGCCTATTTTTGATTTAGTACAGTGGGTGTCATTCATCTATTTTATATGCAGAATGCTCCTTTTGTGATCATGTAGGTTTTCTCCATAATAAGTTATTAGGTGTCTGCTGTAAATTAAGAAAGTGAAGATTAAAATGTATTAATAGGTTCATGGCATGTGCAAGGTTTACAATTTATTAGGATTACATCACAAATTTTACAAATACTTAATTCTTTTAAATCAATAGTAGTCACTTTTTGACTTTTTTTTCTTTCTTTTGTCTTGATAGTACTCACCATGAAGTACATCAAGTGGTTTGATTACATTTTTAAGTAATACATACAGTTTAAATGTAGAATACATGATCAAGAAGAATGGAATTTGCTTTATTTATCCTAATCACATAGGTTTTTAGGATGAAAATGTTTAGCATCCTCTTAAAATATGCACTTCATCAAAAGATTCACTAGTGCACCTTAAACACTAGAAAAGGTTTAACATACACTGTGTTCCAATTTGTAATGCAAAAAGTGTTTAGGAGTGTTAAGGTAAGATTTTTTTGTTTGTCAGTTTAATTCATTAATGGTGATGTGTGTCAGGGCTCTTTATATCACTGAAATCAATTGCAGACACCTGTGCTAATTAGTTTGGCATGTGTGTCCAATTAAAGGCAAGACTACTTAAGAAGGCTGTCCCACATCTTTAGCCAAAAAGAAAAAGGATGTTGGCTGCTGAGAAGCAACAAATTGTGGAGTGTTTAGGTCAAGGCATGACTACAATCAACATTGCCAAGACACTTTATCGGGATCATCGCATAATTAAGAAGTATGTAGCTGATTCAGAGCACACACGTGTGCATGCTGATGAGGGAAAATTGAGGATTCTTTCCAACAGGCAACTGCATCAGGTTAAACGAGCAGCTGCAAAAATACCTTGTCATAGCAACAGACAAGTTTTTGAAGCTGTTGGTGCCTCCAATGTCCCCCAAACAGCAAGATGTAGGCTCCTTCAGAGGTTTGTGGCTGTGTGTAAGCCATCCTGTGACCCTCTTCGATCAACTGCAAACAAGCAGAAATGACTCCGGTGGGCCAAACAATACATGAAGACTGACTTCAAAACTGTTTTGTTCACCGATGAGTGCCGTACAACGCTCGACGGTCCAGATGGATGGAGTGGAGGATGGCTGGTTGATTGACACCCCATGCAAACAAGGCTACCTTGGGCACCTTGGCTAGGAGACCATGGATTTGTTTACTGCTGTCCTCTAGTGTGTGTTCATTAGTATGTGCAAATGTGTGTTTCAGTGTGCAGATTGGGTTAAATGCAGAGAAATGTATTTCTATTAGTGACTTTTTCCATGTGATTTGTACTGCAGGGAACTACGAGTTTAATTATTTATGTAGACCATGTCCTAACATGACATACAACGATGAGGAAGATAGCACATGTAAACTCATTACAGAGTAAGTCACATCAATATTAAAAATACTTACCTTGCAAACTCTTATCCTGTTTGATATTAATCTTATGTGTTAATCTTATATGAATCTAACTGTGTTGTTGGAACAGCTGCATCAAACTCGGTTTGCTGGTTCTGTCTGCTGGAAGCAAGACACACAACGCCAGATGTGGTTGCCTTGGTAAGTGCCTTTTATCAGTCCATCAGTTAAAGTATTTGCATATTTTACTTAAAAATAGGTGTACACAAATATTGGTTTACCATAATTGGCATAATGTTAAATTAGTTGTATTCACTATATAAAAAGGATATTTGTGCAAACAAGTTCAGTTAAGGGCATTGTTTGCTGAGTTTGGTGTAGGGGGACTACTAGGATCTACATTAATCATTGATCACTGCCTCACTGTACACATTTTAAGTTACCTTTGAACTAAAAGAATGAGCTCACAAATGTTTATTGGATTAAACTGGTAAATATTAGAAAGATTAAATTGGTAAACATTCCCACTATTCACTATGAAAAACTTAGAAATAATTAACAATGGTACCATTCTTCTATTATAATTGTTTGGCTATGTACTGTATAATAAGATATTTTTGGTCAGATGTCTGTCAGCTGTAGTGGACAGCTAGGTTGTTACCCTTGTCAGGTTGCAACTGTTGTTGTTCAGTCCTCAGTTGGTTGAGTACATTGAATACAGTCACCATGCTGTTACAGTCACTTTAGATGAAAGTTTCTTATAAATGCTGAAAATAAAAAGTCTGTTAAACCTGGTATAAGAATTTTCTGGTATTTGGGTATGTTCCACTTTTTGTTGCTAGCATGGACTCGACCTTGAACAAGTTGAACGATCCAAGTGATTGTAGAATAATGTATAAAATTCTAAGCATCATTTTATCATGTTACTCAGTTATTTATTTGTCCACAACAACTATGATTAATGTCTGTGGAGGAAAATAGTCAGTATTTGAATTTTCATGATAATACGATAGTATAAGAGTTATACCAAATAAAAACT
>JAOUQU010412946.1:0-21695 GCA_028566735.1 Ammoglanis amapaensis
ATATCATTAATGTACCCCCTGTTTGTTTATGTGGAAGTGTAGATGTGCTGAAGTGTGCTGACAGTGTTTGTCACTCTGGAATTCAGATTGAGCCGGTGTCCTTAACCACTGTTATCACCTTGTTTTAGTGGCAAACACAAGAGATAAAAGATCGATTAGTTCCTGTTTCAAGTACCTGATCCTTATTTTTTATTTATATCAGACTAACAGGTCCTTTAACATTGTCATTGTAAAATATAAAACATTATACTGTATGATAGATCCGGTAAAAACAAGCATTGATAATAATTAAAATTGTCTCTGGTGATATCTAAATAAGTCTGCTTTGGCTATTTTTTTCTCTGTGGGATGAAGGTTTAGCACCACTATTACAGAGGATATGGCACAACATTTTTTAAAGGAAGTGCACCAAGTTTGAGAACCCAATATGAATTTCAAGTGTCAGACCTAATTGACTGCTCGGTCATTTTGGTGAAACTCGACATACCATAATTTGCCTTGAAAACACTGAACCTGCAACCTGTTGTAGGGTTAGTGTTGTCAACCAGGCAAGGTGTATACAGCCTTTGCCTGTTGCTGTTCAAAGTGAATATATCTTAATCATAGAAGTCAGATATAGCCCTATATTTCCAAAATAAAGTGACTAAACCGAGGTGCCGGAGGCAAACTAATTAAAGTTATAAAAGTCAATTAATTAATACAACAAATTAAAGCCAAAGCAATAGCTCGAATCAGGAAAGGAGTAAGCACAGACGACCTCATTACTGGAGTTGAAACACTGCACTCCAAGAAATTGACAGAAAGCAATCAAAAGCAAATGCTTGCTTGCAACAAACATGTTAGCTGCTTGGTAAGTTTTTGTCCTTTCCCCTCTAATCCCTTTCTTTGAATGATGGGGGTCCTGGTTCCCGTGAGGATGCTTCCTTGTTGCTCTTGGACAGGATTTGGAGTAATGGCAGTCATTCATTCAGGCGAAACGTATGTAATGTACTCAATTGCTGTTTTAATCAAGATCAAATGTTATTTGCTACCCTTGGGGTCAGTGCTGTAATGCTGGGTCCAGTGTTGATTTGTTTTGTTTATATGTCTGACGTTTGGCTGGTGTTGTGTAGTGGCTTTACAAGACTATGTTGGTGAATAGTCATAGCATCATTCCCATTTTTAAGTTTTAAGTTTAATGTATGCGTAATGTTACAGCTTTCTTAGGCTCATACCATTCCAGACACCATTCCTCTTGAGTGGCTTCTCATAAGCTGATTGATAGAATGTCAATGGCATCTGAAATTGTTCGCAGTCTCAGGATATTAAGCGACACCTTCGTGTTCTATTGCATGGAGAGTGGTTTCTAGCAGACCTAAAGTGAGAAATCGAGATGATAAAGGAGCGACTTGAAGAACTGTAAGAATGCTTGTGAAATTAGCTGAAGCAAATCTGTGAGCAGAAAGCCTTAACTGGATAAAACAAATACTGCAGATAGTCTTTAGTGTGATTCTCAGTTTTTGAGTATGAAGTACTGAGTCATACATTGCTGTGCACCAATGCTTGAAAGTACTCTTGTAGGTCAAGTGAAAACCCTTAACCAGAAATGCTATCCATGTCTATCCACCATTGTGAAACATGAAGTAGGTGGAATAATAATACGGCGTGTCCTGCATGTTGTGAACTTCAGTACGAATAAGGTTCCGGAGAGGTTACAGAAAAAACTTACTTCCCAGCCTTCCCACAACACAAGATAAAGACAGAAAAGTCATGGCTTGATTGGAATTTGTGACTCTTTTAGTCCCCTGATTCCAACCTTATACAGAATATATATTATGGCCAAACTGGCTGGCTGAAATTTGTGAGTATTGATCGATTGTGAGAAGCAGACACAGATGAATAGAGCAGCATTGATGCAGTATACAACACAAGACAGCCTGTCCAAATGATTGTTTTCACAAGAAAAAAAAGCAGGGAAAGCTTTTCTCATTCTAAAACACTTACTGTGTAATACAAGTTTGTTTTTAATGTCAACTGTACATTCATGTCAACTGTACAAAATATGATTGATTATTGCAAATATGTTTAGAAGCTCAGTTGATTATTAAACAGTCATTGTAAAGAACTTAGAGCTGATAGAGCTTATCTCCCTTTCTTAAACTCAGACAAATATTTACACATTGATCTGGGGATATGCTATGTACATTAACATTTTACTAACACTTGTATAAGTAATGTGCTTCTTGGTTAAAATAGTCTAATTACTAGTAATGTAAGCTATTTCATTTAAAAAGATCCCAAGAGTACATGTTGGTGATGACACAAATACCAAATTCAGACAAACACATACACAAATTAAATTAACCAAAATCTTGTTGACCTTTGTAAACTGGGCAATAATAAACAACTATAAACCTGATATATTTATATTGTACTAATAATTTTGAAGTTTGTAATGATGAACCTTAAAACAAGACCTAAAACTGGATTACTGAATCTCTTAATCTGCAATATTTGTCCATGGCTATATAAAAAGCTTTTGTCACCATAGTAACCTGACAATGATCTATGATTAAAATGGTTGATTTGAGTAAAAATAAAAGTTATGAAGGAAAACATTCATTTTAGACTTTTTTTGTAATACAATGATGTTCCTTTTTAGATGGTTTTGTCAGATAAACATTTTCTGCATATACACACGTATTACTCGGAAAAAAAATCACATAAAAAATGGTGCCATTCACAAATCAATTATTTTAAGGATAGGGTAGTATGTTAAAGGCATGGGATTTGTGATGTACTGATCTCTAATAAAAACTGGTTAAGAAGTCAGTAATTATACAAATGATTTAATTTACTTATACCACTAAAGGTACGTTTTTCATATGTAATTTCGCATGACATTTATGCTAGAATATATGATGGAATATTGATTGGGGGGGTCTTTGTGTTGTCACAGTGTGAAATTTACAAGATAAAATACAAACCTTAACTGTAAATTAAAACATTCAGAAAAACATAAAATCTTTTTGAAAACGTCTCATGTACAGGTTCTAAGACTTAAGAAGTGATTAAGAAATATGGCAGTGGTTTTATAACAATTAAGCAGTCACTGTATTGTAATTACTTTAGATATGCTTATTTCCTGAACAGGAAATGTGTAGATAGATAGTGTAAGAGTCGAAGAATTGCTAATTGCAATCGTTTATTTATTAACTACTATCTATCTCTACCACTTCTATCGTGTGTATACTGTATGTATAGGTGTATTATATATGTGCTATTTCTACACCAGCAGTGACTTGGGTGTATCAGACCCTAGTGAGTGTGTTCCTCTAAATAGCCTTTGTAGCCTGAGGCTAAGCTTCTCCTTCACAATAGACTACACAGAACTTCAAGTTTGCATCGGTAGAGTCATTACGAATTTAAGGTAGTTATTATAGCTGTTATTTATTATTTTGGTTATTTCACAATTATTTCTTGAGAAATGAAGTAACCCACTTGCATGGTAAAACTTGACTTGTTTGGTTGAGTGAATTAGGCATTAGGCATATAGTGAATTTGCTGTGTGTGTGTGAGTGAGTGAGTGAGTGAAAGAGAGAGAGAGAGAGAGAGTTTATAAATGTATATACCAGTGTTGCATGTTCTTATAGAGCCAGCTGGACAGGCTGGTGTTGGGTTACAGGCAGACAGAAGGTTTACTCTTTCACTGCTGTCTTCAGATCAATAAAGAGGCTGAAAGAGAAAAATGGCACAGTTGGTAGAGTCAAAAGCTGCTTAATGGCATCAGTTCTGCAAAAATGCGTTATAGCAAATAACAGTTTCCATTGTTAAAGATTTTAAGCCTTTGGATTTCAAGGCCATTAACTAAAATGTCTCTTCTTGCCACACTTAGCACACTTGTATAGATCTGTTATGTCTTAATCATGTTTACATCACTCCCCCTACACTTCTCCATCCGTACTTTAGTTACACACTTTCTTTTTATGTAATCAGAGTAATTGCTATTGGATTGATCATTTGAGGAACAAGACTCCATTAGGTAGTGGTAAGGTGCTTTACATTTCGACTGTTTCCTTATATTCTGCTTTGAAACATCGACAAATCATAACATAATGGACTGGAAATACATTGTTGCTCATCCTGCATAACTTTAATCATTCTTCAGAAGATTATGAGAACATATTTTTTGAAACAATAATAGAACATTTGGTGATTCCCCCAGTTGTGCCTCCCAATCTAGATTTACATGCTGCTGTGTAAACTTGAATGGGGGTGAGTTCATATAGGACTCAGTCACATATGGGACGGCCATTGATCAGCCAGCAGATGCCATAGTTGCAATAGATGGCTGTGTTCAGAAATGTAAGGGCCTAGACAGCTGTCTAACAAATGATAATTGTATTAAGTCGTGGCCTTATAACACATGGTTATTCAAACAATACTACTTAGACTTCACAACGTATTTAACTACGCTGTTATAGCAGGTAGCATTGCACCTTTCAAGACAATGGGACAGAGCGGCATAAGCGCTAGTATTTCAAAACTACGACAAAGATGTTTTACCTTATAAAAAGCTTGTCTGAAATACTAAATTTCATACCAAATCCTTTGGTAACCAGGGTGTGTTTGAATTCTTTGTGTTAATATCATAACAAGTATGCGAATCCACAAAAAATATTTTACTGTAAAGTGATCAAAGTGATTATGATTGATGTCAAGCTTGATATCTGATGTGTGACCTGGAGATGATATGTTGTACCTGAGTTAGTTCTTTATGATTAGTCTAAGCAGCTGATCGAAAATAATTGGTAAAAATTGTAATATATTTTTTATTTGCCTACTGTTAGCTACTTTTAGCTTTGATGACAATGGCTATATTAATTCAACGCATTTTCAGAGAGTATAAGGTAAAGAAAATAATGTCACTTACTATCTGTTATTTCCTGCAAATCAGCTATAAGGCCAGAACTATTTTAATTCTCCAGAACTCTATTAATTATTGAGTTTAGGTGTCTTATGATGTGCTTGTATGTTTGGGACTACTCTACTACTGTGTAGAAAGCAAGTGACCCTCACTCAGTCACCTAGACCTGAGCAACCAACATTTTTGGTTACATTTGATTACTGATTAAATGCTTTCACACCCAACATCAGTGTCTTGCTTTACAAATGCAGTTTTGACTAAATTGCTGTTAATCACAATTTAGGGGGATTATATTTTGTGTATTATTTCTTTGTGTGATTTGTTCTGGATTTTGCCTGTTAGAAATATATTTATTGATAAGTCACATTATTGGCGGCACTGTGGCTGAGTGGTTAGCACTGTCGCCTCACAGCAAGAAGTCCCGGGTTCGAACTCCGGGTCGGGCTGGGGACTTTCTGTGCGGAGTTTGCATGTTCTCTGGTTTCCTCACACAGTCCAAAAACATGCATTAGGTTGATCAGAAATGTGAAATTGTCCAGTAGTCTCACAAGTTCCCACCACTTACTGGTGGTTGTTGTCAAGAAGGGCATCCGGACGAAAAACTCTGCTCCAAACATTAACGTCCTACCCCAGGAACTGTGAAAACTGATGATAAACGAATAGATAGATAGAGATAGATAAGTCACTGTTCACCAATTTAGATATGAATTCCTTCTTGCAGATCATGTACACCCATACGTGCTAATGGTCTGCCCTGGGGGGGGGTAATGTGACACACCACATGACTAGAAATATCAGACATTGGCATTGGTGGAAGAGCACAGCCAAGACTTTCAAGCACGTCACTCCAGATACCTGTGACAAACCTGTAGTTTGCTTACCTTAGTAAGTCACTCCTAGCAGGTCTGACTGCTGGCGGTTATTGTGGATAATAGCTGGTGGTCATAATGTAACTCATAAGGGTGTATACATTGGGATATAATCGGGTACTAATGAATGTAGAGCGTAGATTTTAATAGAGTGTAGGGGTAGGATTAATGGTGTTTTGGTTTATCAGCTAAAGCTATACGAAGGCTAGCAAGAAAAAACAAACAAATGTGTTTTGAGTTCACAAAGCCTTAATTCTGGTTAATATCAATGTAGCTGCAAATGGATGGTCAACATGCACCTATGTCAAAATACACTTGCAATCTTTCACAAGGTTAAAGCAATGCAGTGTATTATTTATAAATGAACTAAGGACACTATTGCTTGAACAGCACAATTCAATTATTCCCATGTGTTCATGTCTTTTAATTAAATAAAGATTTGATTACGTCAAGATATTCTGCAGTGCTGCTGTTTTTTTTGGTTGAACAAGAGGTGGTTTTGGCAACCCTGAAAATAGAGCAGCAGTTCTGCAGCCACCCAAACACTAAAAATGTTATTTAACAAGAGATAGAGAGAGACAGACTCTGTGTGAAAAGAGGTGTGAGAAAGGCAGTGTGAGAGAGGTACCTATAGGGAATGAAAGATTGGGTGGGGTGGTGGAAGAAGCGGAAGAGAGAGAGAGCTGGTGGAGAAATGACATCATCCATGGTACTCTCTCCACCTCACTTTCTCCTGCGCTGGCTTTTCTCCTTTATTTTTCTTTTCCCTTGGCTACTCTCTCTCTCTCTCTCTCTCTCTCTCTGTCTCGCTCTCTTTGCGTTGCTTATTGGCTGCGCTATATTTAGTTTTAGGATTTAATTATTGTGATTGAGATATTATTGGGTGTTTAATTTAGTAATGGTTAGTGTTGCTGCACAGTGACTTCAACAGTCATAAGACTGTATATTCAGCTGCAAGTGAAAGGTCTTACAGAATTTAGTTCATTTCAATTCATTAATCAAATTCAAATTTTATTTGTCATTACACATATACTGATGTACAGTACAGCGAAATGTTTCTCTTCGCATATCCCAACATGTCTGGAAGTTGGGGGTCAGAGCACAGGGTCAGCCATCGTACAGCGCCCCTGGAGCAGACGGGGTTAAAGGTCTTGCTCAAGGACCCAGCAGTGGCTGTGTAGCAGAGCCTGGATTTGAACCCCCAACCTTTTGGGCTCACAGACCAACGCTCTACCCACTAGGCTACACTGTCCCTATTGGCAGCATTATCAGCATAATTACAATTTTACGGTGCACACAGTAGATGAGGAGAAAGTGTGGGGCTGCTATGAGTTAGAACCTCTGTAATGAGTCAAATATAGGGCAGATTGCTTTCTTTTGTGCTTCTTATTTACATTATATCTCAGGGCTAGATGTACTCAGCCTTTTGTTACTCAGCCTTTTATGTTCGCTGTTTAATACATTTTTAAATGGCAAAATATAATGAAATCAAGCTTAATTCATTGTGCATTAGCATAAAGAATATTTGTTATTGAATAAAACGCCTTTGTCATTACACATATACAGATTTTGTACCGTACAATTAAATTCTGTCCGCGTATCCCAACTTGTATAGAAGTTGGGGTCGGAGCACTGAGTCAGCCATCATCCGGCGCCCCCTGAAGCAGACAGGATTAAGTTTCTTGCTCAAGGACCCAACAGTGGTCATATAGCAGAGCCTAGATTTGAACCCACAATTTTGCAGTTGACTTTGATATCCCAGAGTGCTACCCGCTAATGACTGTTTATGTATTATGATGCTTTCGTTTCCTATATTTCTATTGAAAAATAAAATGCCCAAAGTATTTGTGGTTTTCTTTTATTTAGCAGAATAATTAATTATCTTTTTTTCTAAGGTAGATGTGAACTATGCGAAACAACTTTCAATCAGGAAAAAAAGCGCTCTACCAGGCGTATCACTCCAATAATAAAGTAGACGAGGTGTAGAACACCAGTGCCCTCTACGGCTTAAAGTGAATATTGGATTATGTAAGTTTTTGTGCTGTATTGTTTTATCCCTAATGCCAACACAAATAGACTAACGATCAAGAATATATAGTACTTATAAATAAAATATTGTTCAAGTATGTACATTTTATCTGACAGAGTAGACTTTACTTGATAGTGTTTTAATGAAATTAGCTTCGTTTTGGATATAACAATGCCTGTCACCTACTTTACCTCTGCTGGTGTTTATTTCTGTACATCTAATCCTCAGTGTACTGCAGCTGATTTAATGTATTATTAAATAAGTAAATCTGCTGCTTAATTATAAAGGCTGTGTGTTTATAAACCCCTGCTAGAAGATTCAGTCGGTTTCTGCTCTTTCTATTTATGAGGGATTTTATAATATTTGCTTAGCACATGGCACTAAATAGATGTTACAGTTACTGGAGGCTTTGCGAACTTTGGAATGATCTGAATTTCTGCTTTCTCACTATCACATATTTTTAAGTCATAATCACAGGTGAACACATTGTCTGCTATACAAAGTGGTGTGTTATTCAGATCTTTGATCTGTAAATGAATAAATAATTCCGAATTATGAACAATTTTATTTGGTTGTGTATTTTGTTTTAACAGCTAAGATAGTTGACCTTACTATTTACCTGACACTGGTAGATTTACATGGTGGTACATTGATTAAAATATATTTTTGTATTGCAATGTTGACTCATACGTGTACAATGTTTCTTGAGAGTTTAACCAGTGTGTTAGAAGCTAAACTTTCATCCCATTTCAAGAGTTCTGCTGCATGTTGATTGTAAATGAAGCACTAATGTTTCACTTTAATCGTACTGTAATCCAGATAAATTCCATTCAATCTGTAAAAATAAGAAGAATTTTCCCTCCATGAACTGTGACTGTGGTTTAGATCTATATGTGTTTTACTATCCTGTTTTACTCACTTTAATCTCCACTCTCAGGTTTTTTGTTCAAACGTCAATCAAGAATCTGATTTAAAACACTAACGCACATTATGTTTCTATTTATATTATATAACGTATCTACAGTTCTAATGACTGTGTTTACAGTTGTTACATGTTACACTCAAATAAACAGATTAGCAATAGATTTCTAAGGTTCAGTAATAAAAACTAATAATACAAATTGCACAGATGCAGGATTTCATCCAAAGAAGATTGTGTGAAAAGGGATCAAGTTAATTTATGATCGGATAACCATACCATAACAATACCAAGCTCATTTTGTAACATATTTCAAATAATTATTGTTATTGCTGAATTAATATAATAAATTAGTAGATTGAATTAGATCTTCGTGATCATTTGGGTCATGTGGGTCTTTTCCGGATACACCGGTTTTCTCACAGTCCAAAAACATGCAGCTACGGCAAATTAAGGAGACCAAATTGTCCATGACTGTGGTGTGACTTGGTGTGTATATGAAAATTGTGTGATGAATGAAAGTTTTCTTTCATTGATACGACTTAAAATAAAAGTAAATAAAATAAAATGGTCATGGACTACTTTTTTCACTACAAAACAAGCTGAAATATGGATCCTAGCAATCAGCGTGGCGGGGTCAGCAACGATGGAGAAGAAGCAGATTACAATTTAGAGTATTAGGATGTTCTAAAATAGAAAAACTGAACATGTTGGAGAACCACGACTCCAGCAGTCATGATACATTTATCCAGAACAATTCAGCTGCTGATTGAGAAACATGCTAAAGTGGAATCTTTCCAGTAATTTAATCTTCGTTTCAACATTTTAAAATACATTACAGACATCAAATTTGTTTCTATTGACAAAATAGTGTTTTGCTAGGATTTGAGAAAAAATGTTAACAGGACAAACAAACTACAACATATTTCAATTTGATTTTTTGAAGGGCTTGTATTAGTACTTATCTACATACTTGCAATCATAAATCATGCGTCAATCATGTGTTTATGAGTTTATTTCCACTTATCAGCTGCAGTCTGTAATATAAACTCCTCCTGAATAGATGCATTTCAAAATGTTAAAATGTTTTGTTGTAATATAATTTTTTTTTACATTTTTGTAATAATGTTTCCAAACAATAATATTTTTCTTGTGTTAAAATGTTTGGCAGTCAGTAGGTGTACTAATTAAATAGTACTAAGTACACTCATATATTTAGATTTATTTTAGTGAGGTTTTTTTTAAGCAAGTTCTTTTCTTTAACCCAGAAACTTTATAACAGGTGTGAGGTAGATGCTATCCCCGTGTTCTTCTTATTTCATTAAAAAATTAAAAACTTTAGCAATTTACTGCATCTACTGCCATCTTCTGGTGAAATATAAGATACTTTTTTTGTATCTGTGCATATTATTCTGTAGTTAAACATGCTGGTGGGCCACATATTATTGGTTTCTATAACAGAGGCAGCAGGCTGAAGGAAATCATAATTAGACATGCAAGCCCTAAACAATAAAAGCAATTACAGACCCTGTTTTTTGCCAACCTAGCAGATGGTGGGCTTAAATCAGTGAACTTTTGGATATTAGTCCTGTAATTTAACCTTTAAGATACCACCATCTTTACATGTCCTATTGATAAAGCAACTGTGCTGTATGTGTTATCAGATCAGGCTACATCTGGTCTCTATACTGGAATCTGTCATGTCACAGCTTATTTAAGCTCGGTGCTTTAACACTGTGATTGTATTTGTGTCTCTATGTTAAAATAAAAATAAACACATAAAACAAACTATGTTTTCTATCTTACTTTATTTTAATTAGTTTACTGCATTTTACATCCATCATTTCATTTTCAACATCTGTTTAATCAGAAAGACTTGTGGACGAGGCTGACGATCATCTGGTTGCAGAAATCCAGACTGCAGGGGCTTCGACAGGGCTACAATATGCAAGGGCTCCAGCTGCCGCATTCCAGACTGCAGGGGTTCTGGCTGTAGCATTCCAGACCGCAGGAGCTTCGGCTGCAGAGGTCCAGAAAGCAGTAGCTTCGGCTGCAGAGTTCCAGTATGCAGGAGCTTCGGCTGCAGAGTTCCAGACCGCAGGAGCTTCGGCTGCAGAGTTCCAGTATGCAGGAGCTTCAGCTGGATGGTACCAGACTGCAGGAGCTTCAGCTGAAGGGTACCAGACTGCAGGGGCTTCAGCTGCATGGTACCCAACTGCATGAGCTTCAGCTGCAGGGTACCAGACTGCTGGAGCTTCAGAAGAAGGGTAGCAATCTGCAGGGGCTTCAGTTGCAGGGTACCAGTCAGCAGGGGCTATAGTTGCAGGGTACCAGTCTGCAGGGGCTTCGGCTGCAGGGTACCAGTCTGCAGGGGCTTCGGCTACAGCAGTCCAGACAGCAGAAGGTTCAGCTGCAGGGTACCAGTCTGTAGGGGCTTCAGGTGCTGAGCTCCAGAAGGCAGGGTCCTCAGATTTCCAGACCGCTGGGGCACTGGTTACAGGGCTACAGAATGCATTGTCTCTGGCTTCAAGAGGTCCAGACTGCAGTGTATCTGGCTGCAAAAGTCCAGACTGCAGTGGTTCAAATTCCAGAGGTCCAGATTCCAGAGGTTCTGGCTGCATAGGTCCTGAATTCAGGGGCTCAGACTCCAGAGGTTCAGACTGCAGTGTCTCTGGCTGCAGAAGTCCAGACTCCAGTAGTTCTGATTTCAGAGGTCCAGACTCCAGATGTTCTGGCTGCAGAAGTCCAGACTTCTGTTGTTCATATTCCAGAGGTCCAGACTCCAGAGGTTCTGTCTGCATATGTTCTGAATTCAGGAGCTCAGACTCCAGAGGTTCAGACTGCAGGGGTCTAGACTCCAGGGGCTCTGGCTGCAGATTTCGATTGTCTTTGTTCTCAGCATCAAAGTCTCCAATTCGCTTTTCTGTTGTGTGGATTGTCTCCTCTTTTTTGTAATTTATTTTGCGTCCACGGCCTCGAGTCCCTCGTCTGATCCACTTTTTCTTCATAATCTCTTCAGTTAAAATAGAAGAAGGATGAGGCTGGTGTTCAACCGGTCGCAGAGGCCCATAATTCTGCTGGGGTCTGATCTGCAGGGGCCTCGGCTGCAGAGGTCTAAGAAGCAGTGGTCTCGGCTGCAGGGTTCTGAACTGCACAGGCTCTGGCTGCAGGGGTCTGGGAGGCAGGGTTCTTGGCTGCAGAGGTCTCAGCTGCAGTGGTCTCAGCTGCAGTGGTCTCGGCTGCAGTGGTCTCGGCTGCAGGGGTCTGAACTGCACAGGCTCTGGCCGCAGGGGTCCGAGATGCAGGGGCCTCGGCTGCAAGGGTCTGAGCTGCAGGGGCCTTGGCTGCAGGGGTCTGAGCTGCAGGGGCCTCGGCTGCAGGTGTCTGAACTGCACAGGCTCCGGTTGCTGGGGTGTGAGGTGCTGGGGCCTCGGCTGCAGACTTTGATCATCAGAATCTGTACTGATCTTCTCTGTTTGGATTTTGTTGTCTTTTTTATAATTAATCTTGCGGCCACGACCTCGAGTCCCTCGTCTGAGCCACCTCTTCTTTCCAGACTGTAGTATTTTATTTTTTTCAGGTCCGGACTGCAGGATCTGATTTTCTTCATTTACAGACTGCAGGATCTGATTTTCTTCATTTGGAGACTGCAGGATCTGATTTTCTTCAGGTCTGGATTGCAGGATCTGATCTTGCTCGTTTCCAGACTGCAAGATCTGAATTTGATCAATTTCAGATAGCTTGACCTGATTTATTACAGGCTCCGACTGCAGAATCTGATGATGATGTGTTTCAGACTGCGTTTCAGTTTTATCCAGAACCTTTTCATCTCCTGCTGGCATTTGGTGAACTTGGTTTTCTTCTGTTAGCAGTTTTCCAGCATCTTTTAGCTTCTTCTTCCTTTTGAAGATATTCCATTTGTTTTTTCCTTTTTTCTTCTCTTTAGGTTTCATCCTTTCAGGCGACTCACCATCGACGTTGTTGGAACATCGGCGGCGGCCTGTAGAGCACCATTTAAACAGACAATCCATCTCATCAACCTCTCTCTACAAAGGATCAGCTCTAACTGAAGGTTGTTCAGTGAGAGTGCAAAAAGAACCCTATGACACGTCACTGACCACTGCCATAGCAACAGTAACAATGTGAGTGTGTGCAGCTTCAGTGTGATCAAAATTAAAAATAAACACATCATTCAATCACACAGACTTTCATATGACACATTTAGTTTAGGGAAAAATAACAAAACATTTTAACATTCATCTGTTTTTAAAAGTTTTACAATTTCTGTGTGTGTCTGATCAAAATGAGAAGTGTTTATTTGTTCTGGTTTTATTATAAATTATAGAATAAAACAACACAGCTGATCTGAATGTAATACAAACCTTTCATACTGGATTTATTGTTATTAGAGTTGTATATTAATACAATTTTCATCATTATTCTTACATCGTAATGTCAGCTGTTTATTAGGTTTAGCAGGTCTCCCCGTGTCTGCGTGGGGTTAATCCAGGAGCTCCCACGGTCCAAAAATATGCAGTCAACTTGGAGAGACAAAAAAAAGCAAGACGCCTGGGTTTGATTTCCCGTAGATCTGGGGCTTACTGTGTCTGACATTTTTTAACCATTATTGAAAATCAAATGAACTTTAAGACATTTTTATTACAAATTGTTTTTTTTTTCTTTTATAACACAAAACTTTCATATTTGAAGACATATTTTGTTATTTACATTTTAGACTGGGTGTTAGCTTCCAGCGTCGTACATTTCACAGAATTTGGTGTAACGCCGGCAGAAAATGGTCTGTTTAAAAAAAAAAGAGAGACCCGTGTTTGTGTAGCTAAGTTTTACTTATCTTGTTACTGGTGGTTACGTCCTGTCCTGTCCTGTTGGTTTCCAAACCAAAATCTTAATCAGGGCACTTTCTAAAGATGTTTTATGTATATAAAATATAAAAAATATTAGGACCACTGTGATTCTTTGTATGTTGATGTGTCATTGTTAGGTTCAGGTTTTTAAATAATTATTTAAGCGTGAGGCCCTGAATATAAAACACACCAACACGGGTGTAAACAAAAACAAACATTTATTCAACATCAAAATCCTGAAACATAAGACAACCAGACAACAACACTTAACTGAGGCGAGATATGGGACAGATGCACTTAGTCTTAGTCCTCGGGTCCGTGAGTCCAGCGTGGGAACCCCATTCAGGGCGAGTGACATCACTGATGACTGAAGCCTTGCTGGTTCAGAACGTGGTTCGAATATTGGCGTGATATATAAACATATATGAGAACATATTTAAAGCGCAACGAATCCTTGCACAATTTGCATTTTAGTGTTCGTTTTGGTGATTGACTGTGGCATAGAGGAACTTGTTTTCATGGATAATATGTCTGCATATAAATAAACGTGTTACTAATCTAATATTTAGTCATTTTGTTTTTACAAGTGTTTGTTGTGTGCCAAGCAACTGGGGTACAACAACACCTCATTTATGCTGAGAACATTATCATGCCTGTCAGGAAAATAATGAGGGGAATGTAATGGGACGGGCCAATCAACTATAATAATAATAATAATGAGATTTATGATAGTAATTATAAAATATATCATTCACATATCCACAAAATAAATGAATCACAGAAAATCAGTGTTTTTTATTTTTCTTATTAGCAGTGATTCTTCCTTCCTGTGCTCACAATGTTACATTCAAGGAGACAAACAGTTGAAATAGTAATAAAAGTTTTGACCAGTAGGGGGTGTTGTGTGCAAATAAAGTTTCGAGAAATAAACTTTTTTTAAAGCAGCTCAATGAAAAGTTTCAAGGGTTCGTGAGACTTCATCTGACCATCACTACAATAAACACTAAGTACTGAAGTAAGGAACTAAACTACATTACCGGTATTAGCGCTAATCTACCTGTGCGAACGCATTGAGCAGGCGCGGCTTATAAAGACTTCTAAAGCTAACGGCTAAAGCTAACTAAATACCATCAATATCTGCTGATAAGCGCTCTCGCTCTACCAGGCCACCAGGTGGCGGCCACTCGCGACCGTGCCTTGGATGAACAGCAGGAAAGCATGTAAACAATAACATAACCGCTTTCTCAAAATAACTTAATTAAAAAGTAAAAATAAAAACACATAAACAACAGTGTTGCTGTGTCCAGAATAAGCGACTTTACATTTACAACTTTAGTTTACATTGGCTTTAAGTGCAAAGTACTTTTCTTCTCTGCCCCACTGCCTCTTAAAGAGACGGCAGCCATTTATACTGCAACTGTTATTAACATTTATTGATCAGCACACAGGCCGAACACTTTTATCTGGAATAAATTCAATTGTAAACACAAACTGAACATAAACTGTAAATAATATGAAACCTGAACATAGAACTGAAATAGGACAGTCCATATTATGAAGTATTTGCTGTTTATAACACAAGTTTGTATTTTACTCGTTTCCAACTCTTGGGTCGCTCTGTGGACCGCTACAGATTCCCAGAGTTACTCAGCAATTGTTTTTTACGGAGTAGGTTTCCAGGTCTTCCTCCAACCCTTTATCGCTACAGGGACCTTGTGAAACTACAGGACAATTTTACACATCTCTGATCAACCTAGTGCATGTTTTGTGCATGATTGTGGGAGGAAACCGGAGTACCCGGAGGAAACCGGAGTACCCGAAGGAAACCCACGCTGACACGGGAAGAACGTGAAAACTACGCACAGAAAAAGCCCCCGGCCCAATCGAATCGAACCCGGGACTTCTTGCTGTGAGGTGACAGTGATAACCACTTAGCCACCGTGCCGCCATCACAAGTTTACTAGCAAGCAAATAAATCAGCATTTTTACTAATGGCCAGTTATAACTTGAATCTTGGAGAAAGTAAAAAACAAAACATTATGTGGCTTTAATATGCTGTCATACATATCAGACTGTTTATAAATAATCTGGGGGAAATGTTCATGATGGTG
Source organism: Ammoglanis amapaensis (assembly GCA_028566735.1). NCBI lineage: Eukaryota > Metazoa > Chordata > Actinopteri > Siluriformes > Trichomycteridae > Ammoglanis > Ammoglanis amapaensis. The sequence continues at coordinate 15,700 of JAOUQU010412946.1, forward strand.
CAGTTCCTGTATAAAATGTTACTTGTCGGGTAACCGCTTCGTAACATTGGTGTTTTGGGTTTAAAAGTGAAGCTTGTTTATATTTTATTTTCAGTGATTGCTTTAACTTTAAACTGCAAATGTGTTTGTGTGTGTGCTGTACTGGCGTGCACTGAATTCTGGGATAGTTGAGGACAAGAAGGATATATCAGATGTGTCCTTCGTTTCAGTGGAAAAGTTGGACACATTTGAAGGAAGCATACGAAAGATGTTTCAAATTGAGACGCAGCCATGTTGCTGCGCTGTGATGTAACCGGTTCGTTGAAGGATGCAAACCCTAAATTGGGACGCACTAAAGTATGTTTTAATCATTTCAAGTGCACCAGCCGGGTACTTTCAGTGCATTTCCGTGAGTTTTATCATGATTATAAGCGTACAAGTGCGTGATTTGGAGTGCACTTTTAGAGATCACACTAACACAGCGTGACCCGAGGACACGTATAGAACGGTTATGACTAGATCAGATTGGTGTTGTTAGATTAAAAGTAAATTTAAAGCAAAACACAAAGTGTGTAACAATATTACTCAGCTGTGATGGAGAATCTGTGGGAACCTTGAACGTATCTTCTTTACATTTAAAGCTTTTAGCAGATGCACTCGTTCACTCCAGACTAACAGTACTGTGACTAAACAATCAAAGGTTAAGGGTCTTGCTCAAGCACTTTCACCTCACTGCAAGAAGTCCCGGGTTTGATTCTTGGGGAGTTTGCATGCTCTCTCTGGCCACTGCGATTTTCTGCCACAGTCCAAATTCATTCATTTAAAATGTTTACAAAGCTACACTTTTAGGAACCTGTCTGCATGCTCAACATGTCAGAATTGAAGTGTAAGTGTGTATTCTATTGTATGTTGGTTTTTGTCTAGTGGAAGTTTGTTTGTGTGTTTAAACATGAACTGTGTGTGTGTGTGTGTGTGTGTGTGTGTGTGTGTGTGTGTGTGTTCAGGTGATCTGGATCTGGCGGAAAAGCTTCTGCAGGATCTCCCAGAGCAAGCAGGCCTGTGCTGGTCTTACCGACATGAAACAGCAGTTTAGTTACCTGCAGCTCTTTTAGGCCACAGACAAGGTGAGGTCAGAGGTCAGCACACGTTCCTCCTGATGATTGTTCTTTAAGCTTCCTCTCACTTGATGCGTCATTATGTACTTATCAGGTACTGACTTACTTATCGATGACGATGTATATGTTCTTGTTTTAGCACTACTTTGTGAGTCAGACTCGATATGGTGGGTAGAGAACTGGGCCTTGTGATCGGATGGTTGCCGGTTCAATTCCGAAAGTCTATAGGTCATAAGCGAAGTGCCTTTGAGCAAGGCATCGAACTGCTCCATGGATGCTGTGGCTAGGGCTGCTCGTCGTGATGGCTTGGTATTGTGACTTTCATTTATTTCTGTTGATGCTATTCCATATGTGATCATAGCCTATTAGTAGTAATAGGTCCTGACCAGTTCAAGCCTCAACCCTGTTAGCTTGTTGCTATTGGGTCCTTAAGCAAGGCCCTAAAACTTCACTTGCTCAAACTGTGTACAGTAACTGAAAATGTAATGCCATCCTACATACACATTTGCATTTAAGCAACTTTGGTGAGGTCGAGCATTCAGCCTGACATCATTTGAACCATTAACATGGAACTAATAAAGTATTCACAACCACAACTTAAATCCACAACCTTCTGGTTATTAGTCTTGTAATTTAACCTTTAAGATACCACCATCTTTACATGGCCCATTGATAAAGCAACTGTGCTGTATGTGTTATCAGATCAGGCTACATCTGGTCTTTATACTGGAATCTGTCATGCCACCGCTTATTTAAGCTCGGTGCTTTAACACTGTGATTGTATTTGTGTCTCTATGTCAAAATAAACACATAAAACAAACTATGTTTTCTAACTTGCTTTATTTTAATTAGTTTACTGCATTTTACATCCATCATTTCATTTTCAACATCTGTTTAATCAGAAAGACTTGTGGACGAGGCTGACGATCATCTGGTTGCAGAAATCCAGACTGCAGGGGCTTCGACAGGGCTACAATATGCAAGGGCTCCAGCTGCCGCATTCCAGACTGCAGGGGTTCTGGCTGTAGCATTCCAGACCGCAGGAGCTTCGGCTGCAGAGGTCCAGAAAGCAGTAGCTTCGGCTGCAGAGTTCCAGTATGCAGGAGCTTCGGCTGCAGAGTTCCAGACCGCAGGAGCTTCGGCTGCAGAGTTCCAGTATGCAGGAGCTTCAGCTGGATGGTACCAGACTGCAGGAGCTTCAGCTGAAGGGTACCAGACTGCAGGGGCTTCAGCTGCATGGTACCCAACTGCATGAGCTTCAGCTGCAGGGTACCAGACTGCTGGAGCTTCAGAAGAAGGGTAGCAATCTGCAGGGGCTTCAGTTGCAGGGTACCAGTCAGCAGGGGCTATAGTTGCAGGGTACCAGTCTGCAGGGGCTTCGGCTGCAGGGTACCAGTCTGCAGGGGCTTCGGCTACAGCAGTCCAGACAGCAGAAGGTTCAGCTGCAGGGTACCAGTCTGTAGGGGCTTCAGGTGCTGAGCTCCAGAAGGCAGGGTCCTCAGATTTCCAGACCGCTGGGGCACTGGTTACAGGGCTACAGAATGCATTGTCTCTGGCTTCAAGAGGTCCAGACTGCAGTGTATCTGGCTGCAAAAGTCCAGACTGCAGTGGTTCAAATTCCAGAGGTCCAGATTCCAGAGGTTCTGGCTGCATAGGTCCTGAATTCAGGGGCTCAGACTCCAGAGGTTCAGACTGCAGTGTCTCTGGCTGCAGAAGTCCAGACTCCAGTAGTTCTGATTTCAGAGGTCCAGACTCCAGATGTTCTGGCTGCAGAAGTCCAGACTTCTGTTGTTCATATTCCAGAGGTCCAGACTCCAGAGGTTCTGTCTGCATATGTTCTGAATTCAGGAGCTCAGACTCCAGAGGTTCAGACTGCAGGGGTCTAGACTCCAGGGGCTCTGGCTGCAGATTTCGATTGTCTTTGTTCTCAGCATCAAAGTCTCCAATTCGCTTTTCTGTTGTGTGGATTGTCTCCTCTTTTTTGTAATTTATTTTGCGTCCACGGCCTCGAGTCCCTCGTCTGATCCACTTTTTCTTCATAATCTCTTCAGTTAAAATAGAAGAAGGATGAGGCTGGTGTTCAACCGGTCGCAGAGGCCCATAATTCTGCTGGGGTCTGATCTGCAGGGGCCTCGGCTGCAGAGGTCTAAGAAGCAGTGGTCTCGGCTGCAGGGTTCTGAACTGCACAGGCTCTGGCTGCAGGGGTCTGGGAGGCAGGGTTCTTGGCTGCAGAGGTCTCAGCTGCAGTGGTCTCAGCTGCAGTGGTCTCGGCTGCAGTGGTCTCGGCTGCAGGGGTCTGAACTGCACAGGCTCTGGCCGCAGGGGTCCGAGATGCAGGGGCCTCGGCTGCAAGGGTCTGAGCTGCAGGGGCCTTGGCTGCAGGGGTCTGAGCTGCAGGGGCCTCGGCTGCAGGTGTCTGAACTGCACAGGCTCCGGTTGCTGGGGTGTGAGGTGCTGGGGCCTCGGCTGCAGACTTTGATCATCAGAATCTGTACTGATCTTCTCTGTTTGGATTTTGTTGTCTTTTTTATAATTAATCTTGCGGCCACGACCTCGAGTCCCTCGTCTGAGCCACCTCTTCTTTCCAGACTGTAGTATTTTATTTTTTTCAGGTCCGGACTGCAGGATCTGATTTTCTTCATTTACAGACTGCAGGATCTGATTTTCTTCATTTGGAGACTGCAGGATCTGATTTTCTTCAGGTCTGGATTGCAGGATCTGATCTTGCTCGTTTCCAGACTGCAAGATCTGAATTTGATCAATTTCAGATAGCTTGACCTGATTTATTACAGGCTCCGACTGCAGAATCTGATGATGATGTGTTTCAGACTGCGTTTCAGTTTTATCCAGAACCTTTTCATCTCCTGCTGGCATTTGGTGAACTTGGTTTTCTTCTGTTAGCAGTTTTCCAGCATCTTTTAGCTTCTTCTTCCTTTTGAAGATATTCCATTTGTTTTTTCCTTTTTTCTTCTCTTTAGGTTTCATCCTTTCAGGCGACTCACCATCGACGTTGTTGGAACATCGGCGGCGGCCTGTAGAGCACCATTTAAACAGACAATCCATCTCATCAACCTCTCTCTACAAAGGATCAGCTCTAACTGAAGGTTGTTCAGTGAGAGTGCAAAAAGAACCCTATGACACGTCACTGACCACTGCCATAGCAACAGTAACAATGTGAGTGTGTGCAGCTTCAGTGTGATCAAAATTAAAAATAAACACATCATTCAATCACACAGACTTTCATATGACACATTTAGTTTAGGGAAAAATAACAAAACATTTTAACATTCATCTGTTTTTAAAAGTTTTACAATTTCTGTGTGTGTCTGATCAAAATGAGAAGTGTTTATTTGTTCTGGTTTTATTATAAATTATAGAATAAAACAACACAGCTGATCTGAATGTAATACAAACCTTTCATACTGGATTTATTGTTATTAGAGTTGTATATTAATACAATTTTCATCATTATTCTTACATCGTAATGTCAGCTGTTTATTAGGTTTAGCAGGTCTCCCCGTGTCTGCGTGGAGTTAATCCAGGAGCTCCCACGGTCCAAAAATATGCAGTCAACTTGGAGAGACAAAAAGAAGCAAGACGCCTGGGTTTGATTTCCCGTAGATCTGGGGCTTACTGACATTTTTTAAACCATTATTTAAAAGCAAATGAACTTTAAGACATTTTTATTACAAATTGTTTACTTTTATTTTAGAACACAAATAAAACTTTCATATTTGAAGACATATTTTGTTATTTACATTTTAGACTGGGTGTTAGCCACTAGGGTCGCACATTTCAAAGAATTTGGTGTAATGTCGGCAGAAAAAAAGAGACCCGTGTATGTGTGGCTAAGTTTTACTTGACTTTTACTTAACTTTCTGAAGAACTTTTATGTATATAAAATATTAAAATAATATAAAATATAAAAAAATATTAGTACCACTGTGATTCTTTGTATGTTGATGTGTCACTGTTAGGTTCAGATTTTTAAATAAAATTATTCAATTGTGAGGCCTTGAATATAAAACACACCAACGTAGGTATAAACAAAAACAAATATTTATTCAACGTCAAAAACCCGAAACATAGGACAACCAGACATGCTGTATGTGTTATCAGATCAGGCTACATCAGGTCTCTATACTGGAATGTAACTAATGCTAAGTCATTCAACCCATTAAATCTTGTTCCAGTAAAGAGCTGCTTATCTAACCAGTAGCTTTTCTGTTAGAATTAATAAACCTTTTTTTTTTTTTTACATTTGTTGTTTATTCATTAGAAATGGAAAACATGTTTCTTTATTAGCATAATTTAGTATTTCTTAATGACAAGACTATATGAAAAGTCTATATTACTTTACCTTTATACATAACAGCACAGAAACAGATTATTAATCTCAATAATCTTCCATCCAACTGAAGAAAAAAAAAACTTAGAGGTGAAACAAATCCCTAAACTGCAGTAAATTTATCCAAACATTTCTAAGCATCATTTCCCCACACTGTAGGCCAGAAGGTAAAACATTGTTTACAAGCTCTTTATGTGCATAAACAAAGCCTTACTGATTTGGACATGAGGAAAATTCAAACATCTCACATTCAGCAGCTCATTATGAGTCTTTATAGTAATTGTTGAAGTTCAGACGCAGCAGGAAGTCTTCTAAATGAGGCTGGTAACCTTTATCCACCAGTTTAGAAACAACTGTAGATGCATGATCAGAAAGAAAAGTTCATTAATACAGTTCCAGTTCATTTAATCCATGCTCCCTATGGTTAAATACAACCCTAAAAGTCTAAATGGAACACGGTATTGAAAATGCTACTGTAGAATCAGAATCAGAATCAGGTTTATTGGCCAAGTATGTTTACACACACAAGGAATTTGTTTCCGGCAGTTTGTGTC
>JAOUQU010412947.1:0-11313 GCA_028566735.1 Ammoglanis amapaensis
GGGGGGGGGGGGGAGTAATGCAAAAAACAATGCAATAATTACTTTCGCTGGTAACTAATTACTTTTGTAATACATGAGGGAGTTATTTTTAGTTACTATATCAGTTACTAATTTAGTTGTTTTATGTGAGAAGTAAATACTAACGACAATGAATTATAATTATCATGATTATAAATTATAATTAAACTAACATGTCCAACACAGAACTTATATAGGAATTATTCGACACAAAGGACATAAGGTAGACGAAGTCTGTGTCATGTGATGATGGACTAGAGCTGTTGAGAAATAAGGGTTAGTAGTCACAAAAAACAAACAAAACAAATGTCTAAACCTGCATGTATGTGGAGTCAATTGCAACCTAAATTTATGCCTATTTTCTTTAACCCAAAAATCTATTTGTTTTATAAAATTCTTCACAAAAAGTTTGCACTAAGGTGCACTGAAAGGTGCATATATAAAATGGAATGAGAACCAACTTTCAAACCACTTTTCATGAAAGAATACAAAACAAACAGCTTGGGATGGGCAAAAAATATTTTGACAAAAGATGACAGCAAAGAGTAGAGCAGAACACAGATGTTTCAGTTTATCAAAAGAATAAAATGAAAAACGATGGTGGAAATCAAGTACAGTATTTGACCTTTTTGCAGAAACTCTGCAACCTTGAAGACCAAAAACAAAATTATAAAATCAAATCACGCATATTGCTTTCAAAATTGCACCAATAAAACTGATTCTAAGACAGCCAGACATTCCGTTACATTATACAATACTTTAAATGTTAAATTGTTAAGATTTTCAATTCAAATTCAATCGCTTTTCTTCCTCCTAAATACTTAAATTCATGCAAAAGCACTAGCTAAAAAAATGCCTAGATTAATTAGAATAATTTGAATAAGTCTGAGTTTGGGGATCTTGGGGTACTTGTGGTGAGGTGACAGTGCTACCCACTTAGTCATTGTGCTTCTCTAAACTGTTGTACTTCAAATAAATGATTTTCTATCAGTGCAAAAAAGAAGTTATGGACATTGTGGACAGCCATAGACTAAGGATTAAGGTAAAGGACAGGTAATCCTTGACAAGCCAACAGGGTTATCAAATACCAAATACCATTATATATCTGATCAGTGTAAATCAATAGCAGTGGAGACTAGGGCACCACCAACGCACCTGTTTTATTTTACATAATACCCTCCACCATCATTAAATCAGAATAAAATGTCCTTAGTTGTCATATGATACAGCACCCCTGACATAGATAGGGTTTACTCATTAGAAGCAATAATTCAAACTATCTCGAAATATACTTCTTCAATTGACAGTCCAAAGCTCCTGATTCTAGGATAACACTTAAGGCAATATTTTTAACTTCCAGAACATTCTTCATGTCTGATATGTTTCTTTTATAAATGAAAGTTTTAGTAATGCAGTACTGGAATGATGAGTTGATCTCACCTGGTTGCAAGGCTCCAGAAGATCACCGGCAACAAGGCAACATTATGCATGTATGTATTAATGCAATTACTTATGCAGTATTTATTCTGTCATGAGATTCTGTTTCCCTAATGTACTATGACAACAGCAGGTGCATTTCTTTTACATTACATTACATTTTCAAATTGGAGCTGAACAGATTTACATTAGGAATACAAAATAGATACCCTGCCATAGATATTATAGCTGATTAAATGACCTGGTATAATACTTTAAATTCCTGCAAAAGCATTAACTAAAACATGCCTACATGAATTAGAATAATTTGAATGACAATTAAGCTGAGTCTGAGTACTTTTTAACAAACAGCATATGGATTCATCTAATCTAGAAAATAAGATTTTATAAGTATCGTTTTTCAGATTCTGCCTTATTTCACATAAATTACTGTGAAAATACCTCTTTGCTAACGAACGAAGAAGGTGAAACCTTGGGGGCATAGAAATGCAAATGCATGTACAAATACATTAATAACAACCCAGTCCTATACTAAGGGCTTTAAAACATGCTAATATTTATGAATAATTTATTTATCATCTCTACAGCTCTGACAACAGGTTTTTGTAGAACTAATTGCTTAAAGCTTTGGCTTTCAGAGTTAATGCTAAAGCCCACAGTGTCTGCACATGTCTGACAAATCAATGTGAATAAATAGAAACAAAGTAAAACAACTTTAAATGGGTTAACTATGTAAATTGTGAGATTGTTAATGAGGATTATTTAACTGTTAAAAAAAGACATGTTAAAAATATGAGGCTTTTCCATCAACCTCCCCACCCATCCCCAACACACAGAGTAAAGTGAAGAAAAACTAAAACTTTTACAATAATTGCCTGAGGGGTCTTAGATGGCTAGACATTAGCACACCAGAGCTGACATTTCTAACTCATCAGTTTAAAAGCCCACATGAACAGTTGGCTGTTGTTCAGGGTAAAAATCAGCAGGGGCTCCTCATAACCGTGGCAAGTTCGACCTCTGTGGGCTGATGAACGACATCTGCACAGGGTTTATGGGTAATGAGGATCTGGGTGTGGCTCCCCATACACACAACTTAACTGTGTTACACATCATATGAGTGAAAAGATGTTGGAGGCTACATTTTTTCCTTATGCTGTTTCTGATACAACCTTAATTACCGTAATTATACCAGCTTTAGAGTGGAACTACAGTGCACTGGTTTATGCTTTTTATTGGCTAGGTACCAACATACCCATTTAGTGTCTCCAATTATCCTGACTGCATGTATTTGAACTGTGGGAGGAAATCGAAACTCTTGGCTGAAACATACACAGAGAAAACCCAATACAGAAGGATTGAGATCAAGATCTTGCTCCCATTTTTAAATAAATAAAGTATACAAATGTTTGATTTGTGCAAGTAGTTAGATCAGTTTACTAAGGCTAAAAATCTAAGGCTGTTTGCTCTGTGCTTATGTATCTCTAATAAAAGTATATAAAATTATACTGCTGAAGCTGAACTATAATGGGTTTCTGCTGTGAGAAAGATACATAAATAGTGCACTTCCCATATTATGGGGGGCAAAATCATCTACACTAGATGTAGATAAAATCATAGCAATTCCCTGGTCTTTTTCACACAGTGGTTTTATGAGCAAGATCAATCTGGAAAAAGTATAAAAATAAGGCCGACAGGAGAAAGGAGCAGATGGATAGATGGATAGAAAAAGTTGTTGCATAGAAAAAGTGTTTTGTACGGACTGAATCCAACACTAATACAAAACAATCCTTTTATGACAAGCCAAAGGCTACAGTAAAATAGCTTTTTAGTCAGTTATTGCTCCTTTTTGAGACCACACAGCAATACACATAAATAAATAAAAAAGGAAATGTGTTTCACTGAAAAAAATGACCATATTCAGTTGTTCAACATTTTTGCAAAAACCATCTTGTCATTTCGGAGTACTTTCTTGATTGAGCACTGTGTTATGACTTTACACACTGTGGCATTGTGTGGGGGGCATCTGCACTGAAGCAAACCAAAGAGGCGACCACTACAGCATTATCTCAACCACCCGCTACTTTATGTTACAATATTATTGTTAAGTAAAATATTAAAAATTAAAAACATATTTAAATGATAATAACAATTAAGAGGAATCTATTATGCTGAGTTTAAATGAAAGTTCTTTGTGCAGGCACAGAAAAAGTTGTGTGGTCCAAGTGATAGTTGTAATCTAGAATTTTTGCATTTCTGCACTGGATAAGTGTAAATTCTTTGTAAACTTTAAGTAAAATTAAAAAAAGAATGCGCTTGTGCAGTACAACAAGCCTTTTAGGTTACATTTGATAATTTTAATTCTTAATCTTGTTCTCTGGCAAAATAGAAATTATTAGAATTGTTCTTGCCCAATCCCCCCAAAAAATTCACATCTTCATAACTATTAAATTTAATTGTGCTCTCACTATTACTATTACAATTGTGCTCTCACTATTACTTCATACTGGCACAAAGTTTGTAATTAAGTTATATAATCATTTAACAGGGCATTAGTCCTCATGTCTGGTCTGAATGAATTTAATTATCAGATAAGCCATCTGTGGCCTAAAAGTTGAGGATTAGTAATCCAAAAGATACCAGTTCAAACCTCACCACTGCTAGGTTGCTGCTGTTGGGCCCCTGAGCTCATTAACCATCACACTGTACAGTATACTGTAACTGTATTGTAATTCACTTTGGATAAAGGCCTCTTTTAATTGTTGAGAACAATTACATTACTTAAATTTTTCAAGTACTTTACAACTTGTGTTTAGATGGGGAACCCTCAGTAGCTCAGAGTTAAGTGATGGTTGCCAGTTCAAACCAGGACAGTGTAGCCTAGTGGGTATAGCATTGGGCTATGAACTTAAAGGTTGGGGGTTCAAATCCATGCTCTGCTACACAGCCATTGTTGGGTCCTTGAGCAAGACCCTTAACCCTGTTTGCTCCAGGGACACCGTACGTTGGCTGACCCTGCGCTCTGACCCTAACTTCCAGACAAGTTGTGATATGCAAAGAGAGGCATTTGGTTGTACTGTACACATCTGTATATGTGTAATGACAAATAAAAAGCTATTTGATTTTGAATGATTTTCCATGTATTTTAGGCAGCATGTTTGATGATTAAATCAAATGAAGTGTGGAAAATGAAGCCAAATTGCAACCATAAATCATAATAGACAGTGGGGAATCCTACTTTTCTTTTAACTTATTTGACTGTGGGCAGTTTTAACCCAAGATATTTCATGTTTAGTCTGGTCAATTTCTTTTAATTTGTTGTTATAGCTTTAATAGCCTGCAACCATTCTATGCCTGGGTGTGAGTATTTCTGTTAGCACATATTCGATTTCATTTTTTTGCAATACATGATTATAGTTTGTGCTTCCTCCAGAATAATCCTAGAAAGTATTGCAGTACATTGCTGTATATGAATGGGAAAAAATAGAATAAAAATAATTGATGAACATCAATGAAAGATTATCAGGAAGCTGCATATTTCTTCCTTGACATAATCAAAAAGCATAAGCTGAATACACAAGATCTTGTTTTCAGATGGAACCCCATCAAGACTTTTGGCAAACTACAATGCAGATTTACTTAAATAAACCTGATGTTAACCATGTCCAGAGGCATCATCAACTTGTCTGGGCTTTAAGGCATCTATAAGACATATATACATTGAAAACATTAAACACTGGGAGATGTAACCTTTTGTGTATCAACTAAAAACTGAGGGTTTAAATTAAGCTGGTATATGTGAAGAATTTATTTAATTTCACTTTATACCTATATGTATATTTTCTTCCATAACAAAAAAATAATAGACAATAGCTTTTGGTCTGATAACAGTCTAGATTCTGTCATGGTATAGGGCTGATTCAGTGTATTAACACTGATGTGATGGTAGTGAAAATAATAACATATAATACCTTTACGATTTAGTTGTAATTGAATAAAGATTCCAACACTTTTTTTTCAAAATGTAACTCAGTTTAAGAACTTCTGCAATGTTTACAATTTGTCAGCATTTTTTAGACCACAATAAAATCGGGATGTAATCATACCCAAAGTAATAAACACGCTCTATATCCATTTAGTTAATGAATGTCAGTGATTTACATTAATTGTATAATGCCGTAGTTGAACATTGTCTGTGAGTCTAATCAGCAAGGGCTCTCCCCTCAGGGAGAACAGAATCATCCAGTCTTTAAGTTCTGTCCATCTTTAAATCACAGACACAAACCCCTCTGCTGAAGGTCGCTCATTGATTTCTATTTAAACATTAATTGCATCTATATTGTACACCACGTTAAAGAGGCCACAGGGGCCAACAATTGGTTATTGGAAATCCTTTAGATAGAAATTAATGAAAAAAGTAAACTATGATGGCTTGGGAAGTCTAAGTTAAGTCTTTGATTAATTCTGATAAAACTTTTGTTCCACTGTCCTCTTACTTGTGGATTATAAGGCAATGCGATCTGTCTATTAATCCAGAGCCTGTAGCTGCAAAGTTCAGCATCCTACTATATAACATCAAAAATTCAAGTCTAACTTATTTAACTAATAGTAAACTATGGCAGACATTTCCAATGGACATGTGTGCACATGACCATTCTTCATCGGCAAATTGCACTAAACTACTGTATCTGAGCTGATTACACTGGCTGTTGATTGTCTTACTGGGAGCAAGGACAGCTATTAGCAGTGGAACTGATTTTGGGTTACATTTCTGTGCATTTAATACTTTACATAGAAAGTATGTAATAGAAGATATTGCAATACCCAAATTAAGTATATGCTTCCTCCAGAATGATGCCTGAAGGAATTGCACTACAATGTTAAATCAGATATATTCAGAAGTGCAAATCTGCTGACTAATCCATTCAAATCAGTTTGTGGCATTAATCATTTATGAGAAAATGTATTTCTATACCAACATAATATTAATAATTAGGTTAACGCTTTGTTTTTAGCTGATGCACTAATATTTGTGGGAAAACCCTTGTGAATCTACATGTTTTTTTTGAAACTGACAGATAATTTATGTTGAATCGTTTAAATAGCAGTCACAGATACAATGAGAAAACAATAATTATCACTTTTATTTTTACAAAAAAATAATGATGGTTAAAATCAAAAGCTTTTCAATAAGTTATGAAACTAACATGATGTAATTTAATGTTATTTTTGATAATCAATTATTTCTTTCTATTTTCCGAGGTGCATCAGCATCATTTCAACATTTCCCCGCAAGTACGGTTTGTTTACTTATTTCTTTTAAGTGAAACATTGTGCATATACAGTACACTGAAAGGTGTGTATGGCTGTACTACTATTTTACTATTACTATAAAATGTAAGTATTAACTGAGAATAGGAATGGCCTGTGTTTTTAAAATACATCAAACATTGGAGCTATACAAGTTTGTGTACTATATTTTTTTTGCCAGTCGATGGGTGACTATTACACAAATGCTTTAAGACATTAGAAAGGTTAAGGAAGGGGGTGGCTTGACAGATTGTGAAGAGATTCATTTTATGTACATAATTTATTATTAGCAAAAATAAATGTGCTGTGCAATTAAAATATGTTTTCACTTACATCTAGCTTGTATATAAGATGTGACTCTATCACAGGGCCTTGATTCAGCTCGCAAAAGTGACTGCCTGACAGTGATAGGATTTTATATATCAACATTTCTTTTAATAGTATAAACTGTACCCACTATGTTACCAGAGTAATGACATGTGGCTACCTTATCTTGTTTCAATGTTAATACAGTTGTTGCGAACACCGAATCATGTAAAATATCATCCAGCTGCATAATAGAATCTATGACTTAAATCTGTGCTGTTTTGCCCAAAGCTAATTCTAATGCAAAAAAAACTTATTAACAATTATGTTTATTTATTTAGGTTACCAGTGTCATATTATATATTTTCTTCATTAATCCTTGTCCTTTAATTTAGGTCCGGTGATTTTCTCTACTCTGCTTCACATATTTCAACTTGACTAGTAATAAATGCTGACCACAACAGTGTTGATCAGAAAATTGAGAGCCAGCTCCTACTTAAAATGCCATTGTTATCACTAGAAACTTGTTTTTATCCCAACTTAGCTAAAGATTAAATAAAACATCCATTAAGTCTGCCATACTAATCTAATTTAAATTACTACATAATTAGGATGGATTGATAGAACACCAACATTTAATCTGATGCTAACAGACGAGCAAATGAGCTCATTCATGTCGAAAATAATGAATAACCTTGCCAGAAACTCTGTATTAAAGAACACCTGTTGTGAAGTTTGTTTTACCTTTAAAGGTTAAACACTACATCAAAAACATTTGATATGATATATATCTGCAGCTTCTGCAGGTCTCATTACTCAAATACATATATTAGGACTTAAATATTGTATGTATAGTATGTTTACTGTATGTCTTGTGAAACATAAATGTACAACCCCATATCAGAAAAACGAATTTAGAACCAAATTGTGTACGAATGGTGTTATGTGAAAGCACGTAATTTATCAATTGTTAATTGTCTGTATTTCTTTTGTATGTCTTTTGTGCTCCTTTTTTGTCACTTTCCCCACAGGGGAACAGTTTTAGTTTGTGTGGTTCCCTTTGGCTTTTCACAACGGCCTCAGGATGAGAAGGAGGAGGAGCCTGAGATTTAAAAGCAGCAGTTTGGAGCTCCCTGGTGTGCAACTGTTTGGTTGTACCATTCTTCGTGCAATTTTGTCTTTGTAGCGTTACCTCTTCGGGATTATTCTAGAATTCATGATTGTTCTAGAATTCGTTGATTAACTGTATACAGTTCCTTTGTTTGTTGCCTGGCTAGTTTATTATACCTATAGACCCTGTGTTTTGCCCTTTGTCCTTGTGTTTGTCTTTTGTGTTTGTTTTCTCCCCTAGGAGGGCTGAACAGGTAAGAGGTGCGCGCACATACATTGTGCACACGTAGTATGCTACTCTGTATAGACACCCTAGGTAAGGGGCCGGTACCACCCATGTATTTTTGCATAGGGTTTGGATTTCTTTGACTAGAATGTTTTATTAATTTCTTTCCTTTGGTACAGTCCATGTTCTCCCTCCTCAGGTTTGTTGATTAATGTGGGGCGTACAGTGACTTATTTCATTACATACTTGCTTGTTGACTTATGATGTTTGTTATATGTTCAGTGTATATATGTTTTGGTTTCTTTTGTTGTTGTGTGGTGTATATATTTTGTAAATAAATCTCTTTGTTTATGGTTTAGGTGTATTGCAATCTTGTTATCTATTTTGACCCTCGCACTCCTGCCCCACATCATTGTTTATGTCCCTGCCGCACACCTTTAGACTAAATGCCTAAGTAGGGACATAAAACAACACTGGGACACTATCACTATTGGTCACTATCAATACTCGGACAATTCTTGGTCACTCCTCTAAGACATTTTAGACATTCAGTCAATTGCTGAGCTTGTGTCCTGCTAAATATATAGGTAAGAAAAGTCAGTAATGTCCAACCAATTCCAGTAATATTGGATAGGTCCGGCATTCTGATGAAAACCTGTTAGCCCACTGAGGTTAAGGATTGCAGTTGAGACTGCAGTGCCAATATTGCTGCTCCTGCCAGATGTGACTGGTTTCTCCAGAACCACCCAAAAGGAATGGAGCCCTGCTGTGTCTGGTTCCTCCTCTTTCTTCCTGGCATTATGATGGAAACCGGTTTACCGCTGAGGCTAAGAACTGAAGTCGAGACTGCAGTTCCAATACTGCTGCATACAAGGACTACCCAAGAAGGATGTGCCCTGTTGAGTCTGGTTCCTCTCAAGGTTGCTTCCTGTAATTTTCAGGGAGATTTTCCTTGTCACAGTCGCCCTTGTCTTGCTCAAAAGAGGTTTTTGTTCGTCCTGTATTTTGTAAAGTTGCTTTGAGACTATGTCTATTGGGGAGAAAAAGCACTATATAAATAAAGTTGATTTGACTTGAGATCAGATGGCATTTAGTGGGTTAGGGAAAGTTTCTTTTTTTTATTTCAACCCACAAACTGTATTTTCACAGCTTCTTCTGAGCATGAACAAATAGCAAGCTGATAGGCTCTGCATCTCCTCATTTAAGGTTTGAGCCCCATTGTTCAGTTCAATTGCCTGTTCTTTGTTTTTCGAAGCATGTCAATATTTTATAACATTACGATTAACATTAATATTTGCATTTTGCACATTACTTTATAAATACTATATATTAGAATAATCATTTATATTCGTCCTCATTAAAATAAAGAAAAACAGCCAGTTTATGACATTATGATAAAACAAAAAACACAAAATTCAGACACTTGTACGTCAAAAAAGTAATTTTATGATAAAAGTGAAATTGTTTTACAATTAATGTAAATCTGATAAACATGGAATACTGATTTAACAGAGAAAAAAACGTATGCTTCATACCTTTACATATCTTAAAAGATGTTCAAAGAGTCAGACTAAATCTGGCAATGAGAGGAAGGTGATCAGATGAGTGCTGCTTATTAGGCAGGCAATTTACTTCCTTGAGTTCAGCCTCACTGACCAATGCAAGCCTGGCGAGCAGTTGCAGACCTTGACCTTTTCCCACACTATATTCTGTAAACAAAAAGAATTATACCTTAATGTTGGTCACCCGAATTAGTGAAAAAGTTGGTTATTTAAAAATTATATTAAAATATTAATTATTAAAATATTAATGCTATCAAACTTTTTTTGCATACTAAAGGTCCAATTTACCTCAATTGGGGATTCTTAAGCAACCATAAAGAATGAGGGGGGTTCTAAGGTTTCAGTCCTATGTCTGGATAGTGGTCTGAATTTAGGCTGTTCAAATATAATTTTCTATCTGGCCTATGAATAATACATCTGTATTCATATTCCAATCTGTGAATTTGAAGTTACTGTGAATTTGATAGTTACTGTGTAGATGGAATTCTTGATTTAATGCTTTTTTAAACACTGGCCATCAGTAGATTTTGTTCAAAGGGTTAGATGCAGCAGCTGGATTCTTAAGCTACCATATAAAGAATGAGGGTTCACAAATGTTGATTACATTTTGTTTTGTATTCATGGTTGTATAATTCATCTAGGTTTTATGGGTTTGTAGTTGTATAATTAAACCATATTCTCCACACACCTTGGAGCCTAGCAAGTGCCTCGATGCATTTAACACCTGGGCCTTTAGTTGTGTACTGCCTGAATACTTTTACTTATAATATCACTATGGTGTCCTGCAATTGCAACTCAATCCATAATACAGTTAAAAAAATCGATTTTTTTTACAGACGACTATAGGTGCACTAAAGTATTGACAATACATCAACATTTCCCAGAATTAAATGCCAGTAACACTGCTTGGACCATACAATCGGATTACTGAGAACACTGTCATTGCATACATTGCATAGAGTTTAAAATTACAGAGCATGTAATATTAATTATGTTGGCATAAGCAGATTTATTTATTGATCATGACAATGCATGATGGCTAAAATAAAATGGATAAAAACTCTAGTACAAATATACACATATACAAATATACAGCTGCATAGGTGACAAAAGGCTGAATAATTTTGTGTTTACATTACATTGCATTTAGCCGACGCTTTTATCCAAAGAGACTTACAATGAGAAGTACAAGAACACAGGTTAAAAGGAACATAATGTTCATAAGGAACAAGTAGAAGAGGACATCATTGTACAGCTGAGGGCCAGTTTCTTCAGAGGTGTTGGGAGAGTAGATGCTCTTTGAAGAGCTCGGTTTTTAGGAGTCTTTTGAAGGAAGCGAGGGACTCC
>JAOUQU010412967.1:0-11310 GCA_028566735.1 Ammoglanis amapaensis
ACGGGGAGAACATGCAAACTCCGCACAGAAAGTCCCCAGCCCGACCCGGGGATCGAACCCGGGACTTCTTACTGTGAAGCGACAGTGCTGTAACCACTCAGTCACCGTGCCGCCCTTTCCCATAATTAGATTTGGTATAAAATGATAATAATAACTTCTCTCTTCTTTACAGTTACTTTTTTAGTTACTACAGTAACTACTTTACAGTTTTGAAATTCTGTCTATGTATTCAGTTCTCAAAAACTGGACCTATGTAACGTAGCCTGCTGTTTTGTACATCTGTCCAGATTTGCAACCCAGTCTGTCCGATCTCTGTATGAGCTCGACCACAGCTGTTTTCCTTTTATTCCAGCCGTCATGCCCCAGAACTTTGGAAAAATATCTCCCCAGAGTTGAGTAACACAATCTGGATGTGATGCTTTTGACTGTAAAGCATCAACTTGCTGACTGTGTCAAATTCTTTGTTAGGAATTTGCTGTATATCACACAGCATCGTTCAGCACAGTTGTGGAGAAGTTAGAAGTATTTTACTCGTGTTGGTCTCTTTGCTGGAACTTCGTTCACTATCTGTTAATGTTCATCTCCAGCTGTGATGACCATGTTGTGAGTTTGGAGGGTCATTGAGCACAGCCGGGAAGGTGGGACTCAGCAGGAATGGCATTTTTTAAATTAAAATTATTGTTAGTGATTTGTTAAACTAAGATTATTAATAAATATGTTTTTTAGACACGTGATATAAATGATACAGGGTTACACACTTAACAAGGGTACATCTGCTTTATGACAAATATACACAATATACAATAATATATATCAGTTTTTACCCAGCATTCTTTAACAACTAATAAGCCAGAGGTTTTTTTATATATTACACAACAGGGGTTGCCAGAGAATTATAATTTAGTAATAATAATCTTAATGATCCATCCGTCCTTGTTTATCTGAATACATCATCGTCAATAAGATGCACTGTTTTATGCAAATGATGTAAATATCTGTTTTTCTGTTTGTTGTTAGACATGGTTGAGAAGATATGGTTACCTGTCCCAGGCCAGCAGGCAGATGTCCACCATGCAGTCAGCACAGATGATGTCCACAGCCATCAAAACCATGCAACGCTTCTACGGTCTAGAGGTCACTGGACAGATGGACCCCGTCACCCTGAAGTAAGTAAACCTAGTGAACTGAATATACCGTAGGAGGAAGCAATGAGGACTAAAGCATACAGAGTTAGCATCTCGCTGGAAACTTCTAGTAACAGCTACACAAAACCTGGAACACCATCAAACCTTTCTGCTAACCAGCTGCACAACATAAAAAACACATCGCCAGAAGGTCCTTTCTGTGTAGTTTGTATGTTTTCTTTCGCATACGATTCTTTACTGAACTCCGGTTTCCTCCAACATTCCAAAAACATTCAGCCAGGTTAATTAGAGATATTGAAATGTCCTGCAAACACCTAGACACTACCATGTATCCACTGCATCGTAGGGAAATAACATTCTTAGCCCTCTCAATCCTTCCATCCTCCTCAGGGGATGGATTTTATACAGCGAACATGTTAGAATTAGACTAGAAGTTTGATCGTTCTGTAAATCTGATGGTAACTGGATATATAAAGTATAAATACTGTTGTATCCTCTCATAATTCTTTTGTGTTTCTTTTCAGAGCCATGAGGCGTCCTCGCTGTGGTGTATCTGATCTATCTGAGGTCACCGGTGACGAACACACCAGACAGAAAAGATACGCTCTGCGTTCCCTGACAGGCCGCAAGTGGAACAAAGTCAGACTGACTTACAGGTTAGACAGAAGGGAACGTTTGGCGTCTCTAATGGGGGCACCGAGCCTTTTGTTCCTTTGATAAGTCGTGTGTGTTTGCAGCATAATATTTACACCTACAACTCTGGATTTGTTCATGTCCGTGTGTCTGTGTTGATGCGAGGCAGATGTGCATCTGGCTCCGGCAGCAGCAGCTTAATGGGAGGTGACAAATGATGTTGCGTAAAGTTTACCCGCATGAAGTGGGATTGTATCATGTGTAACGGGAACAGCTGGACTGCTTATTAAAAGCCGTTGCAGTTGGATCCATCTCCCGAAAATAATGTTTACAGAAGCGCACAGACTGAAAGTTTGTTTTGACTGGAAGAAAGCACGTTCACTGGTCATTTATTCACATGTCCGGCAGAATTGATTCAATTTTCTGCTCATCCCAGCTTGTTTGCAAGCTCGGGTCAGAACACGGGGCCAAACCTTGAGCAGACGGGGTCACTGTGACATATCAGAGCCTTGATTTGAACCAACAATATTCCAACTTGTAGCCCAAAGCTTTACTCACTGGGCTGTACAAAGATCCCACAACTATTAACTATGTCACTTCTATCCAAAGCGGATTAAAATTAAGAACGAACTTGTTGTTTTTAAAACTACTGTATGGTAAAGGCTTTGCTCAGGGGTCCAATCGTGGCAAGTTGGCCATCGTGAGGCTTGAGCTACTGCTGGCCCTATTGATTTCAATTCAAGGCTAATTGTTCACCAGCAGTTAGAGATGTAACGATTTACAGAGTATCAAGGTTTCCTCCCACTTGTCTCTGTACCCTGCAACAGACTGTTGACCCGTTCAGGCATCTAGTGTATTCGCCCAGTGCGTGTCCCACGGTGACCATAAATAGGATCAAGCGATGGTGAAACTAGATCGTATATCGCTTCGCATCGTGGGTAGAGTTTTATCGTTACGTCCTTACCTGTAACACATGGAACTTGGACTGGACCTTGCCAGTGGTCCGCTGGGCGCCATCTAGCGAGCATAGTTGGCAGTGCCTTTAACCGGATTCATGTTAAAGACCTGGAATTGTTGTAGTTTTTCATTTTGAACTGTAACTTTGACTCCTTAGATGAAAACGTAATATTTAAAATTTCTCTCAGCATTCAGAACCACTCGCCCCGTGTCGGCCAGGAGCTGTCATACGAGGCCATCCGCAGAGCATTTAAGGTTTGGGAGAAGGTGACACCCCTGAGATTCGACGAGGTCCCTTACCATGAAATAAAGAACGGCAGTACGTGGCCTGATATTATCCTTCTGTTCGCCTCGGGGTACCATGGAGACATGACGCTGTTCGATGGCGAGGGAGGAGCGGTGGCTCATGCTTTTTACCCCGGTCCCGGTATAGGAGGAGACACACACTTCGATATGGATGAACCCTGGACCCTAAACCAGCAAGAAGGAGCAGGTACTGCTAGATCTGATTTCGGAATTATGCAAATGAAGTCTATTATTATTAGTTGGTTCTGTATATGTATATATTTAAATGTACTGTGTCACTGTGTGTCCAGGTATTGATCTTTTTTTAGTAGCGGTTCATGAACTGGGCCATGCACTGGGTCTAGATCACTCCAACGACACGCTAGCAGTTATGGCTCCAGTCTACCGGTGGATGGATACGGAGAACTTCTCTCTGGGCAAGGATGACATCACAGCCATTCAGCAGCTCTATGGTGGGCACTTTCATGTTGTCTTTTTTGCTTAACTGGTCATATGATGAGTGTTCGTGTGTCACAAAGCTTTTTTCCTCGATTGTCTTCTCTCTGACATCAAACCATCTGTGTGCTGTACAGGAAACGGCATCACTAGCGCAGGCAATGCTGGACTAAGGGGCTCGCTTTTGGATTAATATACGCAGTATTCGAATAATCAGCATAATGTTTGGTTAGAATCTAATCGTTTGTTCATCTCTAGACTTCAGGGTGGCAGCGCTGTTGCAGTCGTTTCATCCGTGTGACAGAAGTTCATAAAAATCTTCGATTTGTTTTTGATACTTAGAGGTCCAGAACTCTAGCTTAGAACTTTAGCTGCTCAAAGCAGACAGCATCCGAAATGACGGCTCAGAAAAACCAATGCGGGTTGCTTTTTGTCAGATCTGTTTTTATTCCTTCTAGTTTTCCCCTCTTTATTAATAAAAACATTATTTCGTTATCATGATTACTATTATTATGATGATTTTTGGTGCCCCCGACGCCACTCTTCCTCCCCCATCAGGCGTACGATGTCCTGTGTGTAATGGCAGCGGCAGTGACATAAAACATATCAGGTTAATCATCCTAGCCATTAGGATTCATAAACCAATGCCAACTTAAGCTTGGATAAGTTAAGATGGTTGTGTCAGGAAGGGCATCCGGTGTAAAAAGGCATGAGCGTATGATCAGGCTCACAACTGAAAAACTGGGAATAGATATAATACATTTCATTTCTCAAACCCACATCTGTAGAGAACATGATTCCCGGGACTTCCCATGTCTAGGTGGGTGTAATCCGGTTTCCTCCTACAGTCCAATAACATGCGGGTCAGGCAAACTGGTGATTGAAATTGTCCGTAACTGTTTTCGATCTGACCTGCGTAATGAATGATCGTTTCCTGTCATGAGTGTTACCTAGAAAGTTGCCTGGTGTGTATTTATTACACAATATTTGTAATGCGTGCAGGATTTCCTGAGGTCGAGACCACCGACCGTCCTCCTACCACTACAAAACTGTCCACTACAACTGAGCCCCAGACCACATCCACCACTGTCTCGGGAATAACCACTACAACCAAGAAGAGGGCCCCCAGACCACCGGAGAGAGCCACCAGATCTCCGGAGAGAGCCACCAGACCTCCGGAGAGAGCCACCAGACCTCCGGAGAGAGCCACCAGACCTCCGGAGAGAGCCACCAGACCTCCGGAGAGAGCAACCCAAGCCTGGGTTCCTCCGGTCGCACCACAGCCCACCCGACGGTCAGACCAGGACCCTCCAGATATCTGTGATGGGGATTTTAACACCATTGCCTTGCTGAGGGGAGAGATGTTCGTTTTTAAGGTAATTCCGAAGTGAGGTTGGGGTCCTCACATCTATCCATCTATTTACCAACCTATCCACCAACCCATCACACCAACACACCCACTTACCGACTCATTTCTACTTCTCTCACTTTAACAACCTGGTGTGAATGCCAATAGGAAGAAAGTTCCAGACGTGTGGGGCTGAGTATCTAAAAGCTTGAACCTCCACAGTAGACCGACCGACCACATGAGTGGTTAATTGAAATGCAAAAATGACCCTGTGGTGCAGCCGTGAATTGTTTTGCAAGGGCAGTCGGGCGTCTACATACAGTCGCGTCTGAGACCCTGCAACGAACATCCTGCCTAAGCCGGAATCACTGCAAAAATGACCAGTAGATTGAATATCAAGCATTTTTTAAATCTTGTCTCTTGGTGCCAGTTTGGTGCCCGTCATATTGTCATGTGCGATGAGCGGCAACGTTTTTAATGCTTGTGGTGAGTCTCATTTTTTACCATGATTAAACTTCTCTGTCTCTCGTCATTTCTTTTTTCTAGGGCCGATGGTTTTGGAGGGTGCGGAGAAACCGGGTCCTTGATAATTACCCCATGCCCATTTCTTTCTTCTGGGTGGGACTGCCCGAAGACATCGACGCCGCCTACGAACGGCACGATGGAAAATTTGTCTTTTTTAAAGGTATGGATCTGCTCGCAATCCCGGATGATCACGCTTCAAGACGATTTAGCCAGTAAAAATGCAGGAATGTTGCAAACATTGTGCTTACTGCAAAACATCCGATGGTCCGTGCCATCGCTCGCGAGCCAAACTGCGTCAGTGCTAAAACGCTCGAAGTTTAGAAGAGAGGAAAGTGGGGTGGGGGGGAGTGGGGTTGTTGTTGGCAGAAGAACCAGATCGGGGTCTGTGTTGCATCAGCCTGCACATTAGAGATGAGAGTGAAAGGAAAGTGCTGTGTGTCGGGTCTCAGCTGCTGCACACTGTTCAAGCTTCGACAGTCTCGTTGCTCATTTGGGAGAAATCATGGAGAAATACTTGAATCGAAATTTCAGGCCACACAAAACCCACTTCTGTCTCCTCAAAGACATCCGGAGCTACAAAATAAAAAAAAACCTTTCTTTTCTCCGTTTCATCTCCGTCACTTCTCCAAGACCATTTGGCCTTTCGACTTAGTCTTTCAGTCTGGAGTCATTTATAATTATTAAAATCATCAGGCTGGGCGGCGCGGTGACGGTTAGGACGGCTCGGTGGTTTGCGCTGTCCCCTCACAACAAGAAGACCCGGGTTTTCGTTTGGGGGGGGGGACATTAGGGACACTAGCTTCAGTAGAGATCTGTTTGGTGGTAAACACTACAGCGCTCAGAATGACCAGAACTGTTTCTTTTCTTCTGTTTTCGTACCGGTCTGATTTATTGACAGTAGATGTAAATGAAAGTTCGGGAAATGGGTTCGGGAGGGGGTCGGATCCCTCTGGTGTGGTCAGGTACAAACTCATTTTCTGTCAAAAGGAACCACGGTAAACTGCATTCATTTCTAAACTTAGCTAGTTTGTTTCCTATTTATTATTCGCCCCTAAGTGTTGCAGTTTAGCACTTTCATCGCTCCGATATGTTCTTATTAAGTTATTAGAGCGTCTTCCTACATATAGAGGATCACACGATTCCTCGTGTTCTTCTGCTGGTCATGATGGGAGCCTGACCAGACAGCATGGGGCGCTGTTGCTCGGTCAATAAGAGGGAAAATAAAACAGACTTTGTAGAGGAATCTTTGTCCATTTGTAATCCTAACACATCTTTTTTTTTCTCACCTTGTAGGTAATAAGTACTGGCTCTTCAGAGAGGCCGATGTGCTCCCGGGGTATCCTCAGGATCTCTATCACTACGGTCACGGAATGCCTGATAAAATAGACACGGCTGTATGGTGGGAGCCAACTGGTTACACCTACTTCTTCAGAGGAGACAGGTAACTCCATAACGTGTGTTCATTTGTTTTTTTGCACAGGAATGTTTCTATACAGCGGAAACAAGTAACACATGAAAAGAAACTCGTGATTCTTTTGATGTTCATTTTCTTTTGCTGCTTCTATGAATTGTAATAAAAACAGATGACATTCCAGGATACAGTAATCCCTCTTCAGTCGCAGGGGTTGCGTTCCAGAACTAAATACCAGAAGTACCGCGTTCCAGAAGTAAAATCCATGTGCTGATACAATCAACTGATCCGAACATAATACTCATCATACTAAACACACACTTGTGTTAATCATATCTTTAAAACGCTTGTTTGCTTCTCTACTGCAGGTACTGGCGTTTCAGTGAAGAAAATCGAACCGTGGATAAAGACTACCCTCGACCTATCAGCGTGTGGGGTTCGATCCCCGGCTCTCTTAAAGGGGCCTTCCTCAGCGATGATGGAGGTGAGTACTCAAAACATTACAAAGCGTATTTCCAGGTCACGGATTTCATATTTATAATCGTTATAATCTCTCTGCATGAATGTTGCAGCACGTGTGTGTCTTTATCTCGTGGTATGATATAAATGCCTGTAATGACGACCTGATCGACAAAAGCTCGATGAAACGCGTTCATTATGCTGAAGCGTGCATAAATACATGCACAGTTACACAAATCCAGAGGTGCACGACCTTGCGCAGCAACCGCACACAGGGCCAACATGCGTGGGCGGAGCTTCTGCAATTGCGTCATTTTAGTTGAGTTGAACGCCCTTCGCACCGTGTCAAGTATAAATCTGGGTTTAGGGTCTCCGAGCAGCTGCCCAGGAGAGAACTCTTCATTAGTGTACTGGTGCAAACTGTACAACCGTTGAGAGGGAAAATCTGACTTCACTGCTGAAAAATGGTGGCAGTGATTCCCAAAAGCTCGGTTTCTGGGTCTGGATCGCTTCACGCTTCACTTCACACTGCTGGGCACTGTCAGGTTTGTTCAAGTCGCAGATACAGATGTACAGTTTAGTTTAAAAAGCAGATGTTGCAAGTCAACACTCTTGGGCTGCTGAGTAAAGCCGTTAATCCTCGATTTCTTTCTTTGTTTGAAGTCACTTTTGGATATAAAATGCCTCCGAAATGATAACGTAATCCATCACGGATAGGGATGTAACGATACACGTTACCCATGATGCAATATTTTTCACAATACTGAGTTCAAGATACGATTTTTCCCGATTGTTTTATTGCCACACTAGGTGGCTTTCCATGCACACTTTGCAACCGTTGGTTCATTTTTGTTCCGAGGCGCCTTCTACAGGCAGCACGTGTATATTTTTCATACATTTATATTTTTCATACATTTATATTTTTCATACATTTATATTTTTCATAATTTAGTAGATGACTTACAATAACAACAGAGCAATTCAGGGTTGAGTTGGCTACTTGGTGGTAGCGGGGCTCGAATCGGTGACCTTCTGAGACCTTTTTTGGTCTTAGTATCTTAACCACTAAGCCATCACTCCCCTGATATAATTCCATGTAGTAACATTTCTCCAAATATAATCTTATCAACTTCCGGCCTTTACACAATAGTATATAAGATGAATGCAACCTATTTGGGGTTTATATTTATTCTGTTCTTTTAATACAAATATTAAGTAGCTGTGTATTTTAACACACTCAGTATAAACATCGGGGACATTTCTCTATTGGGGGAGTGTCCCTAGCTAGTGTCCCTAGTGTTTGCTGTAAAGCGAGACCAGTCTGCAATTTGTTCTGGGCGCCGACTTGAACTTGCACGTGCAGTTTTTCCCCCTACAGACCACAACTGAGACAGACAGAACCATCACTCACCCCATAATTTAATCACCTATAACAGTATACAGTTTGAAACTGATTTATTAACCGAACGAAGTTGTCTAGTGTGTCTTTAAACGTCATTGAACGGAGTCGTTAAAGTTTGTAATTTCTTTCACTTAAATTTATATGTTAATTAATATGTTGCTGCTTATAACATAAGTTCATAACAATTTTGCTGTTTACTGCTCATACAGTTAAATGTTGGTCCATGTGTGTTCCTGCAGCGTACACCTACTTCTATAAAGGGGTCAAATACTGGCGCTTCGACAACAAGCGGATGAAGGTGGACCAGGGTTACCCGCGATCCGTCCTGAACGATTTTATGGGTTGCCGGGTTCACTTCGATCCCAGCGAGGATCCTGACGTGAAACCTGACCATCGGGAACCTGAGACGAAAGAGCGCGACGAAGACGCCGGCAACTACACAGACGACGTCGATCTGGATACCGACGTCGATCTAGGCGACACCCAAGACGATAATGTGGAGGTGGTGTCGACGGACAAAGACCCCAGCGACCGCATGACGACCCTCGTCCTGGTGACGGTGCCTCTGGTCCTGGTGCTGTGCATTCTGGGAGCCATTTTTATCATCATCAAAACCCTGCAGAACAAAGAGACTCCAAAAGTGCTGGTTCACTGTAGACGATCGCTGCAGCAGTGGGTGTGATGGGTTCACACACACACATAAGGACGCTCACACACCCTCACGCTGGTCAGTGTATCTCAGCATCGTTTTCTCACTGAGGCGTTTTGTTTGTTTGTTTGTGTTGCTTTCACACAATTGTGGTGCTCTGCCCGGTTAAGACTGTTGTGAACAGAATTTGCACTTTCATGTCGTTTTTATAATGATTTCGATCGTTTGTTCTGTGGTCGCTTTATGTCGTGGTTCTTTTCTGTGTTTTTGTGCACATGAAGCAGATTCTCTGCTTCACTAATGAATCCAAACTCCACAACTGTGGGAAACACAAACCCTCTGGTCAGCGGTTTTCTCTTCGCTCTTGGTTAAAGGAATTATTTTCCCCTCAATTATACTAATCGCTCTACAATCCGTCACCATAATACAGGTTCTGAAACACAAGCAAGTCTGTTTATACCCCCAAATCCTCACACAAGATAATACAGTAATAAGTATACATATACCCCCCAATTGATGATACAGAAATAAAAGTCTATCAGGTGGACTATTGGAATTTTCAGCTACCATACCAACATGATGGTCTCTCTGGTTTAAAACTTGAAGTTGCCACCGCTCACTTGGACACTGGACATGCACAAACCAGCATATTGTAATACTGGTCTCAAGCCAGGATAAACAGGGTTGCATCACAATCCGCAATAACAACCCTCAACGGAATCAGAAAAAACACACACACACACACACACACACGCACATATTATGATGTCCATATAAGTATAGAGCCGTAAAACTAGAATCGTAAATGATATGATGGCATTTTAAAAACCAACACATGACAAGGTCATTCAGGGGCAACCCATACAGACTTAGGAAGAACATGCAAATTCTACAGAGAAACTACCCTGACCACCTTGGCAGAGAATCGAACCGCATTCGTATTGTGTGTTCGCAGTACCACCGACTGCTCCACCGTGTCACCTTGAACGTTATAAACTCGAAACGTTTGACATCGACGTAGTGAAATTAAGTGTAATTGGTTATGACAAAATTATGTGTGTGTTTTTCATCTCTTATGTGTATTCTTGAACTGGTTTAGACAGGATGTGGAAAACCTCGTAGGCACACACAACAGCATTTGGGAGGCTGTAATTCATCGAGCGCACTTGCACCACAGGAAAAAATGACAAATCACAGAACTGTTATTAATCCGATCATTTCAAACGTCCCGTTCTAGATTGTCCTGCCTTGGATTTGGGTCTTTGGTGTTCGAAGCAAATCTGCTACAACCCTGAGATGGAAGTAAACACGACCTGCATTATTAAATCTTGGATATCGATACTAATTCATTTTTAACACATTATTTCTTAGTGCAGAGAAACATTGATCCGGTCGTCTGTAGCATTAATCGGTGCAATCGATGCAGGTCTGACGAACGTTTTAGTCTTCCGGAAAGCAGACATACTAAGTATGTAAGGAAAGATGGGGTTAAAGCATTGAATAAATGTCACTGGACATACTTTCAGACATTTACTGTCTGTGCAGATGGGCCAGAGTCTGACTTGGATTACACAGATGTTGCTGATTTTATCATTTCGAGGGTGAGAGAGAAAGAGAGAGAGTTGGGATGGGGGAAGGGGGCTCCTTAGCAAGCCAGCATTTCCTTCCACTAATTCTGAGTTCCATTAAGTTTGCCAAAAATGAGGGGAAAGGGGGCGGGAGAGCTGGAGCTATTGTCACTGACCTACATTATACAGATGATCCAGTATTGTTTCTTGTTTATCTTTTAGGTTTCAGGTTCTGGATCTTCTGTTCCAGAGGATTGTACGTTTAGTGATACGACTCCACGACGCATTATAGGTCGTTTTGAGAACATCCCAGAGCTAATAACTGACGTCAAAGGACTTTTAAGTACCACATTACAGCAAAGGAAAAGAAATCCTAACCTTATTATATATTAACTGGGCGGCACGGTGGCTGAGTGGTTACAGCACTGTCGCCTCACAGCAAGAAGTCCCGGGTTCGATCCCCGGGTCGGGC
>JAOUQU010412978.1:0-11308 GCA_028566735.1 Ammoglanis amapaensis
ATTAACTCATTCTAACTGTCAATAAAAGCTTTTGTTACTTAAAATATGATTGCAATTATACTTCTGTATGTGATAAACACACATAAAAACATATCATGTCAAAATATAATATTTGTGTCATTCTCAGAACTTTTGGCCATGACTGTATGTTCTCCCGTGTCCATGTGGGTATTTTGGTTTCTTCCCGCAGCACAAAAACATGCAGGTAAGGCAAAATTTTCCATGAACGTCTTTGATGTTCATGACTTGCTTATCATTTGAAACTTGTGTGATGAATGAATAATGAATGTTTTATTGTCATGGATACGATACAAAATGCTCAATAAATGAATAACTTATTCAGAAAAAGAGGGTTGAAAATGAAACGAGTAATCTCTATGTGAGAGTCGTTTTGTGCAAAACTTCATGGACATGTTTTGTCTAGCTTGTATTCCGACATGTTTAAAAAGAAATATAATATATCCTCGTTGTAAAACTACTCAATTACAGGAATGTGAGTAAATAGGATTCGTGACTTTCTATACTCGGACGACGGTGGTCTAAATTCTTCGACGCGACTCTAATTCAATCCGGAAAACAAATCCATCCAGTCCGAGGAACCGACACACACGTTCAACCCCGCTAATATTAAAAAAGTATTCATGTGCAGCGCTTTTCAACACTAGATGAAAATGTAATGCTTGAGTAAACCCTTCACAATTCCAGTAAACAGACTTCATAAATATCTGTTTTACACAGACAGATTATCAACCTTTGCACCTGACTTCGGTCTAAACCAAAATACCGGCACATCGTGGAATCCGTACGTGTTTATTTATGTGTGCGCACAATCACCCGAACGGCTGATTGTGAGACGCGTCCCTGTAATTAAATTTTACCAGCGTCGCTCATGCATTATTCATCTTTGTACGTCTTGACATTACACGAGCGCCCGGGGGCACAGGCAGCAACGGCAGTCGATCTTCTACTAACGTCGAGGCGTCCTGGAGGTCTCCGAGCCGTCGCCTCATTGCCCCTGCCAGCGCTTTTGATTCTTAACTACTCTGGCAGGTAGTGTTAATGAATCCAAAGGTGACTTTGTGTCTGTGATACCGTCATTCTAATTATGATCGTGGTTATTTCTGTTTATTTTATGCTATCGAACAGCTATGTTTGTCAGCAGTTAGCTAGTGTGTTTAGCAGACATGTAGTATATACGTATGTACTGGTTCCACATTTTCATAAAAAAAATCCAAGTGAATATTTGAAGTGAATATCGATTCATCTTAAATGATTCACAGATTCAAATTGTGCCCCCAAGTGAATCGATTCTTTCTGAATCTTCTTTGCCACTAAGCAAAACTTAAAATAAGTTGTTAAGTATTTAATCTGCACTTGATTCGACTCCACCTCTAGCCTGAAGACTAAGTGACTTGATTCGGACTCTTTTTTATTTATTTTGTGCCTTGTGGACGTCTGTTCATACAACTTGTCTGAACCCTGACAGTAAACGAGACAAACTGAGACGTCCACACGTGCGAAGGAAAAGCCAGATCAATTCTGACTGATGTGTAGAATTCCTCTCTTGACCTTTCTCTCCCACCCACATGGGCTCGACCTTCCCTTTCCATCACCCCCTCCCCTTTTCAGTGGCGTTAACGCCTCCTTGTTAGCGGCTCCCAGATATTTTGTGTGCGAGAACTGTAACATCACTCACTTACCTGCGATAAAGACATCGCTAAGAGTTCCGCCAGGACGACACGTTGATGCTACACATGGAAGCCTTAGACATCTGTAGTTTGTATCTATATGTGTGTAACAATCACAGCTGCCCAGCCAGTCCCAAAGTGGTTTTATTTTTAGGCTGCTTTGTCATGCCATTTGCATCCCCAAACCACCCCCAAGAAGTTAACGATGGTGGTGGCCAGAGCTGACTCCCGAGCCAGACTTTAGACATTCCTGGTCTAGAGCAAGTTTGACAAGGGCCGAATAGTGATGGCAAGTGGGGTCTGTAGTGGTCAGAATCAATAGAAAGTGGTCCAAGAAAGTGTTAAACCAGCGGCAGGGTCATGAATGGCCATGTGGGGATCAAAGACTGACATAATGTTATGCCTGATCGGCATATCTTAAAGCTGTGAACGGTCTAGTACTGCAATAAGCAATCACACTTAAATTACTGTAGCGCATCAGTTCGCTCATATGGCCTTGCCCAAGCAATAAAGACCTCCGATTACAAAACTCCATTGGGAATTTCATTTGCATTAATGCGTTCTGGAAGCATCCCCAGGTGTAAGCAACACTTTACAATCTAAACACTTTGTATCCGCTGCAATGGAACGGCTTTTACGCAGCATTTGGCAGAAAGTCTAATGGACACGATGGAAGCTGAACTAAGTGTTGGGTCTTAAGGTCTAGGTTGGATCTCCTCAGAGAATTGGCCACTGTCACTGTTTGATGTATAATTGTTTGATGCCTTGAAATAGGGATCTACTGCTGTCCCCAAGATTTCCAAAAGCTCAGCAACCCCTCCACCCCCAATCCCACCCAAAAGACCCGAATAACTCAAGCAGAAATGGCTTCCTCAGCCCTATAGTTCTCCAATTTGTAAGTCAGATTAGTACATCGTGTACATTCGTAATGACATTAATATATGGACTCTGCAATGCTAAACCTCGTCAAGCAAGAAATGGATTCTTATTTTCTTTATATAATCATAAGCACGGACAGATCTGAAAGCTAATCAACATCAGGATAAACAAATGATGCAATTATCTTTCCAGACCGGTCGGCAAGCCAAGCCATGCGTTTAATTTCAGGGTACAATGTATTAGTGATCAGTTCATTTATTGCAGCGTAGGAATTTATGAGCCGGGTCGTTTGAACTCTAAACTTTGCAATCCATAATATAATGATTTTATTAGACTGCTCACTTCTCTAACTCAATTTAATAATGTACAGTACGCATAGTGGTTGACTGTGTTTTGAACTTGTAAGCCAGACACAGCATCCCAAGAGCATGTAAAGGATTCCCTTTGGTCAATAAGAGAAAACTTCCATAAACGGAGTCTTTCCAAACACTATATGTAGATTGTTTGCTCTATACTGCTTTAATTATATTTAAGTATGGTATACTTGGGTTAAAAAGTTATGTAAGGGTTTAGGCCCTTGCTCAGAGGTCCAGCACCAACAGTGGCAACTAGGATGATTGAAGGCTTAAACCAGAAACCTCGCAATCGGTTGTATGTTAAGGAACTTGATATGATGCAATCGTTGTGCATAAGGCACATACCATCAATGGGAGCTTGGTGCTAGGGCTTGAATCAGCAACCTTTCGATCAATAATTCAATACCTTAGTAAGAAGATTTATGACTGACTGGATGGAACTAATGTCCGAACTGGATGTCCTAGGATTAGTGTTCCAGCAGGTGCCAAACATGCAGAGAACATTAATATACCAATGGGACATATAGTATAATAGTATCGAAAGTTATATTTAATAACTCTTTAATAACCGTTTTAAATAGTAGCTAATTTATATCAGACATTGATACCATTCTATTCACTGGAGCTCCAAAGTCCTTGCCATGGGTACAGAATATTTGTAAATGAGGATTAGGGATCTTGCTCAGGGTTCCAGACAGCAGTGGTCAGTATTAAACATGCAAGTTTCTGAACAACAGTCCAGTACTTTTGAGGGAATGTGTTTGCATAGTGAGTAGAGTTTTAGGTTCTAGATCCAGTCAATGTTGGGTACTTTAGCAAGACCTTCTATAATTCTATATTAATTTTTATTCGACCTGTTTCCAGACGCACTCGACTTTTGGGTGTGGACCGCTACACCCCCCACCCCATCTCCAATCAACCTAGTGCATGTTATTATGTCGTGGGAGAAAACAGAAGTACCCAGAGCAAACCCACCCAGACATGGAGTAAACATGCAAAGATCACACAGAAAGCTTCCGGAAAGACTCGAGAATCAAGCATTACTGAACCACCCATGATGATAATAATACTAATAATAATAAAAAGTAGAATATACAAAGGAAGAATTAAATTGTACTGTACAGTTGTATGTGAATAAATGACAATTATATTACTTTTAGCATCAGAAGCTACATTTACAGCTCACATTTTGAGAAACAAAATGTTGAGAGCCTTGCTTAAGGGCCCAACAGCAACAACCTTGCAAGGGTGTGTCTAAAAAATATGACTTTCCGGTTACTAGTACAACACCTTAACGATGAAGTCCAATCTGATTCCGTTGATGGCTCCATTCGATTGAAATAATTTTCCAACCTAGAGGATTGTCCTCTTACATCCGAGCTTTCCATCCCATACCCCGGTGATGTGCCTTCCAGCCTTCCATTACGACAACCCAACAGACACACAAAAAAACAAAGCGAAAAAAGAAAAGGGACGATGCGAATGCCAAAATGTCTGCGCCAAGACTGCCATTCTCTGAGACTTGTATGCACGTCTGGATCAAGAGGAATCCATTCTCTGGTACGCATACTGTATACATATACACACAGCTACATGTACCGCGCTTTTTGGCGGCACCCCTCGGAAGCCCAAGTGCTCCGGTCATGAAATTTTAATGCGACACGAAGCCTGCTGCCAACTTATCTGTGGGATCTGAATGCACCTCCATTCCTATGTGCCCGGCATGCTGATGATGACTGACGAACAGCAAAACAATTCTGATCTCTTGAACGATTAAATTGTTTAATTGATTGCTGATGCCGAGACAAGATCACGACTGTATTTATAAACATGAGTTCTGTCCATACATAACACAGATGTTCATCAGGTTGGGAAAAAAAACTTTCTTACCCCTAAAGGACATCAAACATCGATTGGGAATCTCAGCACAGCTTAGCCACTCGCTTCCTTTTTACCCCCCTCCTTTTTTCTGCTGGCTTCCGGCGTTATTTTGGTTGTTTTCGTGCACGCCGCACTAACACGCTGTCCAGCGTTAAACACTGCTCCGTATTCAGCCCCTCAACCTGAAGCACTGGGTCTTTAATACTAACACTGTGTAGGCGTTCAGTTCGACAGAGGATGGAATTGTGTTCTGTTCCCGCTGCCTCGTTCTTCCTCTAATTCCCTCCCTCTCCTCTCTCTCAATCTGGCTTGCATTCTCAGGTCCTCTCTCTCTCTCTCTCTCTCTCTCTCTCTCTCTCTCTCTCTCTCTCTCTCTCTCTCTCTCTCTCGACTGTTACTGTTAGTGACGACCACTTGAGCAGCATTGACAAAGTGAAGCTGAATACAACCCCCCTTTCCTCCTCCTCCTCACCCTTTTATAAACCCTTGTTCTGTCTGTTCCTCGCTCCCTCACCAATCACTTTTACCCTTCATGTCCAGATCTCTCGATCTGGAAGGTGAAACCTGTGATTTTGTCGTCACTCGTGCCATTCCCGTCGAACGGGGCTGTAATTGTCACGTTTCGATGGCGATACGCGGAATATTCGGCACATCCTGCCACATCCTGCCTTCGATGTCTGCTTAATGTGTTCTGAATCGTTGGATGATATGGTCGGGGATGTGATCCCACTACTATAGACACGCCGGTTCATGCAAACCGAGCCTATTAAATAGACCCGGCCCACAATCATGACCACTGGTTATATCACTTTACACACATGTTACACTGTTAGAAATAATGAGGATATCTGGAAGTTTGATGGGAAGATCTGTGATGGCTAGACGGCCTTTTTATTATTATTGTTATTGTTATTTACTCACATACGTCTCTGGTTAAAAACGGCCTCTTTTAACAGAAGCATGAAGGTCGAGTTCTTCATAGCAAAAGACAAAAAGGACCATTCAGAGAGAGGTGCACAAACCAACATCTGCTCACGTCCTGAGGTGCAACGGTGGCCACAGCATGAGTGACCTCCATATGTGTGATGCTACCAGACACAGAGGTGCATATTTACATTCTAGAGATACGTCATGCCAACTGTGAGGCATCTATTCCCCCAAAAGTCTAGGGTTATTGGAAAACAACAACAACAAAAAAATGCAAGAACTTCAATGTTAATTACACCTGCAACAATGAGCACTATAATGCATCTTAGACATCGTGTGTATTATTCATGTCTCATTTTACAAATAAAATGTATCTTGCAACAACTAGTATGAACAATAGATACAAGTTCTTAATCGATTGATTTTCATTATGATAAATTTCTGTAGCACATGTTTACACATAAGGGCCATTTGATCAAGACAGCGCCAGGGTAAGTTGCCCTGGTTTACAGTCCAAGTCTCCAATATCACCCAAATTAAACCCAGTTAAGATGGTTTCGGAGTTGGGCCTTAGTGTAAAGGCTCAGGTCTTCTGATACTTCAAGACTATTTGCTACAGCCGTTTTCTTAAAGTGCAAAGCCTTAAAGTCATCATCATTATCATCATCACAATGTTGATGTCAATGTTCCTCTAGTTCCATGATGTTCTTATCAGTCTCTTGATAATTCTCTAGCATTACCAATTTTACCAAGCAAGCAATTCTTTTACTCTTGTATTCAGTATATCATCATAAAAACCATCAAATCACATGATAATGATCATCAACTAACACCCAGAGGTCTAGTCGAGAGAAATGCTGGGAGAAACGTGGTAGGATCTTTGGAGTAAACATGACTGAAGAAGTCCCACCTCATCAATCTCTGACATTATGCAAAAAAAGAATATTTTTCTTCCAAATCAAGATCTTGTATGGCATCCTACACCAAGCAGGGGTCACAAACATATCTTGAAAGGGCCCGGTGTGGCTGGTGGATCAGAACACGCCTGATTTCACTAGTTTAATTAGCTGGTCTCAGTTAAACAGCTGATCATGTGACCGCCTGGGTTAGTAATAACAAAGACCCACAGCCACACCGGACCTTTTATGGATTCTGTTTAATCTCCGTGTTATAAGGTCTTCGACATTACATGTGTGATGTCCTACACCTAGTGTTAGGGATAGGACAAAGTATCGTGAGTCTTTGTGTTATGGCACTGAGTCTTGTTTGTGTGTGGCATTGGGTTCTGGCATTAAAACAAAAGGTTGTTGTGCGTTCAGTTCTGACACTGTTGTAACGAGGCTCTTTTGCAGCGTGTCCTGTTTAACAACTTCTGTTTATGGTTTACAGTCCAAGTCTCGATGAACGGGAGGTTCGATCGGTAATATGAAACTACACTCGACAGATTCTTAAATCATCAAGCGTGAGTGCTAGCTTCAGAATCACACATCAAATTGAAACATTATTAATAATGATAAATAATAAGTTACACTTATATAGCATCACCTATAGCATCGAGCTCAAGGACGCTTAGAGATAATCACTTAAGATTGTAAGAGGCACTTAAATCTAGATCCTAAATCAGCTAAATATACCGGGGCCATACCATGTAGAGCTTTGTAGTGGATCCTTCTAGAAATGGATAGTCATAACCAAAATAAACCACACGGTGAGAAAATGGTGATGGCAAACAAGCACATTTTTGGCTATTCGGGTAGCAATCAGAGGTTCTACCCTACAGCTCCAGACCTAGTGCAAAGCTTATCCACCGAAGCTCCTCGGCCATGTTTACTGAATCTTAACTGCCTAAAGGGCGCAATCAATATGAATTTTAAAACGCGTAGTGGAAATCCTTTGTGTCGACTCTGCAAATCCTCAATACAGCAAACACTCCATTCAAATGCCACCGCCAATTCAGAGTCAAAAGGTGTTAAACATGGCAGTTATGTGGCGTCGTAGCACAACGTGATGAAGTAAGATTACCAGCATTATAGGGAGGAAAAAATCAGAATGTTTGGGAGCCGGATATGCCAATCAGGTACAACATTACGACCACTTTCATAAAATTGTGTTGGTCGACCAGAAAGACCAGCCCGCACGATCGATATGCATCGATGATCCTTGGCCACCTGTGACCCAGCTTCCGGTTTAACACAGTTCCTTCCCTGAATCACAAGTACTGACCACTGCAGCCCGGGAACACCCCACAAGAGCTGCAGTTTGGGAGATGCTCTAAACCAGTCTTGACAGATCACATGCTGCTTAATATATTCCACCCACTAACAGAAACTGTGATCAGATAATCAGTGATCATTTGAAACTTGTGTGATAAATGAAATATTTGTGTTATGGATACGATCCGGAGTTTAAAATATGCCATTAATAAATAAATTGAGAAATAATTTAATAGATTTTGAGCAATTGAGAGTTAAGCGCTTTACACAAAGGCCCAACAGCAACAACTTAACAGTCGAGAGGGTTTAACCCAGCAAACTTTTAATTACTAGACCCCTGAGCTGAGATGTTTGGTCAATTACTTGTTATTGTTTCCTATTTTTAAATCATTTAAACTCTTAATATGATCACAATGTTTAAAAAAAAAAAGAAAGAAAATTGAAAGGTAGACACAATCGGTTCATGTCTAACAGCCGAATATGGACTCTGGCCATAGAGATGGAACACACAAAATTGTCTTCCACTGTTCAGTCAAGGTGTTAAAGGTGTTAATGGAACCTTCTCGGATGCAACTGGACATGCAGAAAATGAACTGACTAGTCTAAATAAGGATGAGAAAGATCGCTTTTCCTCGAGCACTAATAACTTTACCTTACCAGTATTGTTGGATCTGTTAGTGCCTCAGAGGTTTTTATTCTAAAGACTCAAAGATTCAAGATTCAAAGACTCATTGTCATATGCACAATGAGAAAGCAGTTTTCCTGGTACAACGAAATTTTTACTTTTCTGCTCGTTGAGAATGCCAGATAGAAGTCAAGGTAAATACAAAGACTAAATGTACAGTAAATTAAAATAAAAGTTAAAGTGTTTTCTACTCTCTGCTATTTTATTCTGGAGCCAAAGAAGGCAAATACCACCACCTCTTGCTACCAAAGCAGCAAAAATATAGAATTATAGTACAACACAATTCTAAAGTCAATAATATGAGGTATTTTGAGAATTTGACCCAGTCTGTTCTGACCTTCTTGATAGTAATTGTTAAAACTAGCTGTGAAATAGATGGAAATGAGTTTTTAACCAGGAACACAAATAACTAAACCTAATCCGATCCTCAGCCCAAATTAAAATTTCTTGACTTTTGGGGTGAGGACCTGTCATCCGAATTAATGGCACGATGCTCATCTCATTCCAGTCTGACCCAGCAAGCCTCATTAATTACATTAACTGTGCCTGCACTGTACCTCATACGTACCCCTCATAAACCTGTCTCATGTGTGGGTGTGGGTGTGCGTTATTAACATTTGAGCCTGTATTTGAAAGGACAGTTCAATGTCAAACCCAGGCCTAAATTTAAACAAAAGATTTTGTAATAAAACCGATAACGAATGTTGAAATGTTTTGACTGTTGATCAAAAGCTGTTTGGCATCTCATGTCCCCCGTTTGACTTTACCAGCCTCGGACCGGGTGCACGATATAACCCTAAATTTACCATGACAGACTATGAGAAAAGAGGGTGGACACACAAGCAGAGACAAGTTTCTAAGTCTATAACTTAAAAAGTGGTCAGATGCATGCAAGACACGTAACACACAACCATGGCAAAGCTAATGCTAAAGGCTAATGCTAAGCTAAACACACAAACACAGCTAATTCTACCTGACAAACTGACTAAGCTAACAACAAGGGGTAAGAAAGAATACACAATAGGATACTTAACAAAACTTAAAGAAAAGAAATAAAGATCATCGGAACTAAACGAGGCAAGAATTAGACAGACTAACAAAGCTAAGATGAGCAAACAAAGCAAAAAGAACTAAATAGGGCTACACGTGACAAAAGAGGACTGAACAGAAGTAAACAATGCTAAACAAGGCAATGCTAACTAGGACTAAACAAATTAGATTTTTACACACAGTGAAATTAAATAATCCTTACACATTCACTCAAGCTAGTGAACGCACACACTGGGGGCATCAGTGAGCACAAGTGATTGAAGAATTGGACAGCCCTAGAGCCCCCATCGGAACAGTTTGGGGTTTGGTGCTTCTCTCAAAAGCACTTAAGTCGTGACCTGTCGACACTTAGAATTGACCCGACAACCTTCTGATCACAAGCCATGTTCTTTAACTACCAGTACACGACAGATTAAGCTAGTTAAATTATTTCCAAACATTATATTTAATGCCTTACATACCAAGAAACATTCATTTTTATTTAAAAAGACCTTCACTCAGGTACTGTTATTACATTTAACATACCAAAAAACCCGGCTACTTTAAACAGGCCCCACCTAAAGATTTAAATGAGGGTCAACTGATGCCAGGTAGCAGACCGGAGTACAATAAAAATAGGACATTGTCTCCAGCCTGTGCTCCTATGGAGAGATATTTGTATGGCAGGTGGGTGTTTTATTATATTCACCATACAAAAACAACCCCGGTTGCTTTAAACAGATCCCACTTAGAGTTTTAAATCACTTCACATCTGTGCAAAGATTCGTACCTACTGCATGCACCTTATTTTCCTGTGCCGTTATGAATAAATGTATTGATTTGTGTGTGTGTGTGTGTGTGTGTGTGTGTGTGTGTGTGTGTGTGTGTGAGTTAGGGCCATTTACATCCAGCTCTTGACAAATGATTGCTGCATTTTAGCATCTTGAATATGTTTTTTTCCCTATTTCAGGCGTTGAAGTAAACATAGTTAAAATGTTTAAAATCCTTTTGGGAATAAAACCCATTAAAAGCATAAAACAGGGTCAGATAAAGCTAGTTAAATTTGGTTCCAAACTTTATCTTTAACGTCTCAAATAGCAATAATCGTTCATTTACATTTTAAATTACTGACATTCAGGTGCAATTGTGCATTAAAATGCTGGTACACTTTAAATAAGTAATGAATTGAATTTAAAAAGCTTTAAAGTCTTAGTTGGACTTAGATGGCGCCAGCGTAGGTTAAGGAAAGCGGTAATCTGCAAAGCTGTAGTGATGGTGAGTAAATTACAAACGAATTAGAAAGTCATTTTGTGTTTTAACCTATTAACATTGCGAATGTACCCAGTATAACAGTTAAATGTAACAGTCTGTGCTGTTTACACACAGTGAAATTAATCAGAGTGCTGACCCCACTCTGCGAACACACACTAGGGGGCAGCAGTGAGCACAGATGTCCAGGGAGCAATTAGGGGGTTCGGTGTCTTTCTCAATAGCACTTCATTCGTGACTGGTCCACTCAGTTCTCTAACCTGTGACCACCAAGGTCGTATTGAGCAGCACCGGTGGCTTACCTCACATATATATATATATGGCGGCACGGTGGCTGAGTGGTTAGCACTGTCGCCTCACAGCGAGAAGTCCCGGGTTCGA
>JAOUQU010412987.1:0-11308 GCA_028566735.1 Ammoglanis amapaensis
CGCCTATCTAGAATTCTCCAGAGTTGCTATAATGAGGTGTTATTACAAAATAGATCTGAGCACAAACTCTCCGGTTCTGATTCCGGCAGGATATCAAAAAAGTACCATCCGGTGCAACCCTAGTAAAAATAGAAGTTAGTTGATAAAACCAAACTTGTAAAACAAACAAACCAACAAACCAACCCCAATCAGCTCTGAAGATGAACTGTTTAATTTGCTGTGACATATATCCCTCCTTCTAACATGTAACGTAATAGAGACAGAGGTTGTTTTTATTTATTTATTCCTCTTTTTAAAAAAAAAAACATATCCGTGGTGTAGATAAAGAATTTCGAATCAAACACAGTGAATTGTGACAGCGCCCTCTGCTGTAAAAAGTAAGCAATTCATTAAACAGGAGTATCGTATTTGAATCGAGTAACTCGGTTCCTGAAACAATCCGTGGTCATTACAGCCTTACGTTATTAATATTCATATTTACAATGAGCGCCAGGAAGCAAACTTATCCCGTCAGTAAACGTTTATCTCCCCGTTGTCAAGCTAAACGCGGCCTCGAAACTAAAATCCTGATTAATTGACCCAGAGAGCCGTTAAACTCTCACGTGAACTCGGACGTAGAGGCACGAGGTCCAAACTCGGAATGTTTACCTGCCTAATAAACGTCCAACACTTCGCTAAATCAGTCAAACGTTTCACCCGAACAAAGTGATAAATCAAAAGCGTCCGTCCGCAGCCAATCGGTCGCACCCTGAAGCAGATTCGTGTGTGTGTGTGTGTGTGTGTGTGTGTGCAAGCAAACAATATTACTGCCAGATGGGCCAGCTGTCTGACCCAAACCCTCCCAAATAAAAAATAAAACAAAACAGGATGCGGTCCAGATGAGGTCCAGATGAGCCGGATCGCTTTTATTTCCTCTGTGTACATGAATCGGGTGGTACGACCTCGTCAGGTTCGACCCCCGAATGTTCGAGCACCTCACTGGTCAGAGCACGCAGGGACGACCCTGGATCCTGACCCCTGGGTGGGTCACTTAAAATAATACAAATCATAATGATGAATAATAACAATAATAGTGATGATGCTGATAATAAAAATAATAATACCAGTATAAGTATATTAATAATAAAATTCATATAGTATATTAGTGCTACTATTACTACTACTACTACTAATAATAATAATAATAATAATAATAATAATAATAATAATAATAGATGACGACACTAATAATAATAATAAAATAATACCAGTAAGAGGATAATTTTATTCAAATAAAAATAGTTTACTAATAATTATAATAATACTAAAATAATATCAGTAAAAGTATATAATTAATAAAATAAAAAGAGTATACTACTATTAATAAAAATAATGATAATAGGCGACAACACTAATAATATTAATAAAAATAATATCAGTAAGACTATATAAATAATACAATAAAATAATAATAGCACTAATAGTATACTAATAATAAACATAATTCTCAATTTATTCAATAAAAAACCAAAATATTAACACAATAGTGACAGTATAATAAACATAATTATATAACAATAATATAAATAAAATAAAACTTTAAATAAACAAACAAAATTATTTAAAAAACAATCATCTCCTGTTTTGGGTCGCCACAGCAGCCATGGTGGTC
Organism: Ammoglanis amapaensis; assembly: GCA_028566735.1. Taxonomy (NCBI): domain Eukaryota; kingdom Metazoa; phylum Chordata; class Actinopteri; order Siluriformes; family Trichomycteridae; genus Ammoglanis; species Ammoglanis amapaensis. The sequence goes on from JAOUQU010412987.1 coordinate 1,652, forward strand.
CACATTATCAGCACAGTTTTTAAGCCAGATGCCCTTCCTGACAACCCTATTTATTTACCTCCCATTGTCCAAGGACCGCACACACACACACACACACACACACACACACGAAAAAAAACAAGGTGAGGTTTCAGCAGGTGGACGAGACATGAACCCGGAGGAAATGAGGTTAGATTTTATCCGCTCAATACAGAGCGTGTGTGTGTTTGTACACTTATGAGGGTCACGACATCCTCGTGATGCCCTAATTGTCCCCACAGAGTCAGAGCGAGCGAGAGAGAGAGAGAGAGAGAGCGCGAGAGAGAGCGAGAGAGAGAGAGAGAGAGCTCAGTGGTCAGGTCTGCTTAATAGCGTCTAGTGGAGACGATGAAATGAAACATTTCGCGTTATGATCGAGGGCGGTCGTCACCTGGACCTATTCACGTCCATCTGTACAGTAAACGCTTAGTCATCGGGCCTTAAATAGTGACCCCTAATTCAGTAGAGAGCGCTGCGGTCAGCACGTTAAAGCACTCTCCACTGATCCATGACCGGATCAGTCTTTTTTTAGACTACGAAAAGTCGGATTTTAAAATCTTAAAACTGGGATTTATTTCGAGTCTGGAATCGTTTTCTTCGTGGGTTTGTGTGGGAAGGGGAACGGAAAAAGAGGGCGTAGGGTCACGATTGGTACTGAAAAAATATTTAAAACTGGACTAAAAAAGAAGACAGAATCGTCCCAAACAGCAGCACTTAATATTTTCAACTACCAATCAGAAGGGTGCAAGTTCGAAGCCTACTACTGCCAAATTTGCTACCGTTTGGCCCTCGAACAAAAAGGCCGGCTGTATATTGGTTTATTTGTTTGTAACAAAAGAGTAAAATGTGATGTTGAAATCCTAATAAACACTGTTGACACGAAACACACTAATGGACAATGTCATGTCCATGTTTTTGGACTGTGGGAGGAAACCGAAGCACCCTCACGGGGGAAACATCCAAACTACACACAGAAATGATCCAGATCGGAGATCGAACCCGGGACTTTCTTACAAGGCAAGTGTCCCTTGCACTATATACTGAGGTAACTCTTGTACCGACGCTGAATGACCCCAAAAAAATATGCCAGATGTCCTTCCTATTTATCTGGGCCTGGAACTTGATGCATCAAACAGGCTAGGTAGCTATAGTACTATTGACTACCTACAATTAACCAGGTGAAATGTTTCTGGACTGTATGAGGAAAACACTTTGGGATCGAACCCAAAACCTTCCTGCAAGGCAAGTGTAATGTATACTGTGGTAACAACTGTACCAAAACTTAATGGCCCAAAGTATCTGGACGCTTGACCATGAGCTTGTTGGAACGTCCAGGTTCCAAACTGAACGTTTTACCACTTGTGAGGATTTGTGTTCATCCAGTCAAAAGACTGTTCCAGTTGGGCCTTTCCTAAACTGTATTAGTTGATACATGGTACATGTAGTAACCCTCATAAAGATTTGGTTCATTCACAATTTGCAGAAAATTAAGGGAATTGATGCATGCTTCACTAAAATGAATCAGTGGTGTACCACAAGGCTCAGTAACAAGTCCGCTTTACTTTCCCTTAGATTGATTTACATGAAGTCATTTCCTCTTTGAGCTTCTTTTCTCCTTTCCCCGCTTCATTTCTGCTGATGATGCAAGACCCAAGTTCTTCCCTTCCTCGAACACCCATGATTCAACTCTTCAGCTGATCACAAGATTAAACAGACGCGCCTCTTATCAAGATCTCATAATCATGGCTGGGTCACTCAGAATAATGTAAATAATAACAAAGTTATAACAATAACAGCACATTAACACTTATGAAAATAATTAAGTAACAGTAACAGTATAATAATAATAATGAATGGAAATATAATAAACAAAAAAATAAAGAAATAATTAAACAACTTCCAACCGCTCCCATTAGGAATCGCCACAGAAGATCGTCTTCTACATCGTCGACAGTTTTTCAGCCTGGATGCCCTTGCCAACACAACCCTCCCTATTTATCTAGGTCTGGGACTTGAAGCATCCAAGAGGCTGATATATGAGCAGAAATTTAACAACGTGTCTTTTGTCAAGTTCTTATAATCATTAACTTGAAAAACTGGCAGCCCGTCAACAAGTCACACAAGTTCCTTATCTGCAAATCAGAAGAACGTCACATTTCTCTTCGCTATATTCTCACATTCGTCACTTATCGGCTGACGGCGATGGTTCACGTGCACACCTCACACCACACGTGCTCGATTGACAGCGCTGTCGATGCCCTTTAAAAGCAAAGCCGCACTTTGACCAGTTCGGCTGCTCTTTGTAAGCAAACATGACCTCGAGCAGTCGGGTCTTCTGCGGAGTTACGAAGTTCATCTGGTGTCTACGGCGTGACACACGAGCAGGACTGAGTCACAGCTGGGAAACGCCGGCTCAGCACTGAATGATCATTAGTTCGGTCATCGTCCAGGAAAACAGGATTATGAGGATGACTCAAAGACGGCTGTTCGAGCTCTGTTACACAACTCGGTGATACAGGGGAACAAAATAAACAGACCAAGATGTTAATCTGCGAGCTTACAGTGACAAGTGTGACCAGTACCCATCGGTCCTAGGTAAGGCACTGGCATGTACCCATCTGTCCCAGCTAATTTATGGCCTGTATCCAACAGTCCCAGTAAAGTTGTAGCTTGTGCCCATTACGCCTAATAAATGGTGGCCTTTGGATATATTAGTCCTGGCAAAGGTGTGGCTTGTACTCATCTGTCCCGGCAGGGTCCCAGTAAAGGTGTAGCCTGTACCCTTTGGTCCTGGTGAGGGTGTGGCTGGTACACATCAGACCCAGTAAAGCTGTACTCTTTGGCTATATCAGTCGCAGATGTAGCATGTATCTATTGGCCCCAGTAAAGATGTGACCTGTACCCTTCAGCTCTGGTGTAAGTGTGGCCAGTACCCATCAGTCCCAGTAAAGGTGTAGCCTGTACCCTTCAGCTCTGGTGTAATAGTGGCCAGTACCCATCAGTCCCAGTAAAGGTGTGGCCTGCATCGTTCGGTCCCGGTAAAGGTTCAGCTCTGGTATAAATTTAGCCTTCACCTATAAGCCCCAGTAAAGGTGTGGTCTGTACCCTTCAACAGTAGTATAAATGTGGCCTGCTCCCATCAGCCCCCGGTGAAGGTGCGACCTGTCCAGCGTTTCCAAACAAAACTAGCCAATCAGCTGACAGTTTCACTGTAAATGACAACCAGCCAGCTAGAAATACTGGGATTCCCCTGAAACACATCGAGATGTGAAAGTCAGAAAATCATTCTGGTAAACCCCAAACTGACCCGTCCAATTAAGCAATGAGGACATTTTCACACCGTGAAGTAAAAGCAGACCAAATAAGAACTGAACAAATCTCAATTCGAATCTGTGAATCAAGTACAAAGAATCGATACTCGTCATTTTTTTTATATATATATAAAAATTGGAAACCACATTTTGTGTCTACCTCAGAAATAAAGGATATTGTATTGCATCGATAATGTATCGTTACATCCCTAAGATCAACTGTATCTCGTCTGTGCGGACTCATCACTTGCCCTTCAAATCCACCGAGTCAGAGGTCGGCTAAATGTGAGGGGAAGGATGTGACCCCTTTAAACACCGGGGACGCTCAGGAAATCGCAACACAGGAAAAAGAGAAACGCTTCCTGTTCCGAACGGCAGAAGTGTCCGGCATTTCATCACCATCTTTAACGTGAATTTCGATTCCTCTCCCTCTAGTTGATATTAATACAGATTTCGGTGATATGAATTACAACTCCTAAGACTCTGGGTTTGATTACAGGGGTACAATTACAGAATCGTGTCCTGCAGTGCCCCCTGTGGCACGGAGGTGACGACTTATGTGAGGATCGAATGATCGCTATTCTCCAGGGTTCCTGACTTGCCATCTGAGCTGCAAATTCAGATCCTTTTTTTGTTTCTTTCTGTCTTTTTAGCACCAGGGAAGAGTTTCAGATACGATATCTACTCCCACCTCCACCTAGTGGTGATGGATGACAAGAACACCTTAGAAGTGCTGGAAATGTATCACTTATTACTGAGCCTCATAAAAAATAAATCAATCAGTGATCTACGATACATCCTAACGCTTTAGGAAGCATGGATTGTGACAAAGTAAATGAAAACGAAGCCCGTTCTAGGGTTTGGGGTACACCGGTACGACCCAAAAGCACAACCAGATGCAGACGGGCTGTCGGTGTTGAGTCCTGAAGACCAGGCGTGAAGATTTTAGTTTTATTTTATTGCACCAGCTGGTGAATAAAATGCTGGATGTAGAGCGGAAGAGACCAAGAGAAGTTCAGCTGCACCGATCCGGAACCAAAAGCACTGATAAAACTGCAAACACAACCTGCCAGATATTCCTCTTTTACCATGTAGTGTGTGACACACACACACACACACACACACACCGAGAGAAAGAGAGGGAAAGAAACTGTCCTGTTTCCTATCAGCGCTTGAGGTTTGGCAGGCTCTGCAGTTTACACACACACACACACACACACACACACACACACACACACACAGAGACAGAGACAAACACACACACACACACACACACAGCTCCTGACCCCCCCATTATCCCAGTTAAGCGGTCATGTCTACAAACAGACTTCCTTTATTAAATCTTCAGCGAGTCAATGCGGGCGACGAGTGTGTTCCTGCAGGCCACGAGATCATACACACACACACACACCCCCCAAACGATAACATTTTAGACTACGTGTGTTAAGTACTCCGTTACTGAGATCACCTCTTACGACTCTAAACTCTCATGAGAAGCTTTCTAAGAAGACCGGCTGTTCATCGAGCTGAAAAGATCCTTCAGGATTGTGGATGTTTTGATACACTCGGCCCGTGATTAGATTAGATTTAAACTTTATCGTCATTGTGCAGAGCGAAATACAAAGCAGACGAAATGCAGTTACGTCTAACCAGACATTATTTACAGAGAAAAAAGAAGATTGAACGTTATGGTCATTAATTAGTACTGGTACAGGAACTACAAGAAGTGAAGTGTCAATAGTAGCATTGTGCAAAAGGAGCTGACGGTATCAGTAATCGTGTATATACGATTTATATTATTGTATGGTAACAGCAATAATTTTGTACACACACACACAGATGTGTGTATACACACACACACACACACACACACATATATAATAGTTTTTTTCTAAGCAGAAACAGTAAAGTACTTATTTAAAATATTTTTCATTCATCTAAGCACTAAACGTACATTTATTTCAGAGATAGTTGCAAACTACAATCCAAAACCGCTAAATGCAGCGCCCCCTGCTGTTTCGTTTGTGAAATAATGCTACATATATTTTTCCCTCCAATTTTTGCTAAACAAATCGATACACGATGTTGAATGAAGCCGATTCGGATGAAAGTCTGTCCACCAAATATAAAGACAGCCTTGGTGTGTAGCGCCCTCTGCTGTTATTCGATCGATAAATACTTAATACATATGGATCATATGGATTCACATCACATGAATGATCCGAATCGTGCCTCCTGTGGTCCGTTTTCCGGAGTCACGCGCTCAACCGGACGAAACTTGTTCCGAGTCTGCACGTCGATCAGCGGCACTGTAATTACGAGACTCGACTGTAACATCAGCAGTATAAATGACGATGATCGTACGCGGTTATCATCGGAATACGATCAAATGTGCCGATTTCAAATGAAGCGGCATATTGCTAACGTTTGTTCGTTTCCACGATTCCGATTGCGGAGGCGTTTTCGTATCTGGAACTCCCATCAGACTTCCATTTCAGAGCACTTAACATGCTGTGAGGAATCAGCACATGATCAGGATTAGTGGTGCTTCCTCTGGGCACGGGAGATGTTTTTATTTTATTTTATCTTCTAAAAATGGGTGTACGTGCCGATCCTAGCGCTGAACATCCTCGCAGCTCCGGGGTCAACATGTGATTCATCACGCAGGAATTGAATAGCGCTGACCCTTTGATGACTAGAAACAAGAATTTTTAAAGGATACGATTTTCGGATTTTTCGCTCTTATTTAAAAGGGGTACGATTTAAAAAAAAGGCTTGGAATTGGGCCCGTTTTTATTTGATCCTTCGATGTATGATCATTCGAAGGATCAAGCCGAGGATTGGCCGTTTGGATCGTCCTACCCGCTGTGCATCGGTGTATACTTGTAGTTTTGTGTTTAGCAGTGTGTAGCAAAGAGGAAGTGAAGACCAGATCAACACGGACTGTACAGTGAAGTTGTTAAGCCAGTGACACACACACACACAAACCCCCCACGTACACACAGGTTGGCAAGGAGGCGTGCCCTATCCCTGTCAATCGTCAGCACTGAGAGCTGTATCTATGTGTGTAACCCGATCCCGTTCGGACGGACTTCCTCATTTCTCTTCCCATCCGAATATGCCTCCACTATTCTCGCGTGACCCATCCCCTCCATTATTTTCCTCGTAAAGCCACTCGATCCGAGCTCGGAGCGCCGTTCCTGTCCAAACACGTGATAAACAGAGACGTAAAGAGCGCTGGAGTGTGTACATACCGACGGGGGAGCTGGCGGTGCGAGTGTGTACCTGTCACTGAGGCTTGGAGAACCGCTTTTATGTTAACGGCCTCGGCTTTTAATCACATTAGTGTCAGGCTTTTCAAATAAAAAATAAATAAAACTCGCCCGGGCAGCTCTGATCGCCATACATGGATGTCTGAACGAGTTCCTGGGTACCGGTCAACGGCACATTAGCAGCCGCTTCATCAAACCCTGGGAGTCGAGTCACATGATCATCTTTCTTGGTCAAAGTAGCCGACAGCATGGTTTTTATTTTACCTGCATGCACGTGGATCAGCGTTGTGTATGGAGAGTCACACCCTGATCAGCACATTATTCCTGGACGACGGGCAGAGGTTGTAATTTTACCGAACATGGTATGTTCCTCAAAAACTCACGGGACATCTGAATCAAAATTGCCGACGTCCTATCGGGCAGAAGTGCGCTTTGTTAAGTATGCCAAGGTCGACAAACATACCAAATTTGGTGCATACTGGACCACTTTCATCTTGACTATTGTGTGCGTTCGGGGGAGCGATAGAGCTGCCGAACCACACCCAAGCCTGGGGTCCTTTTTTTTGTTTGTTTGAAGCCAGGGCCAAATTTGAAGGCTTTTGGTATTAATGGGAAGTGACTTGAAAATTGGTCAAAGTAATAAAGTTTACAACAACATTTTAAACAATATGAATAGAATCATAACATTGATCATATACCTAAAATAATAACTACTTATATAAAAATAATAAGAAATAGTAACAGTAAAAATAAATGTAAAAAAAACAGAATATTTATTTACATTTCTATAACATTAATTATCATTTTAATCATAATTCTGCAGCCGTTTTCTCAATTCAAATATCAGATGTTGGAAATAAATGTTAAACAACATTCTTGAACCGACAGCGTTAACTAAACAAGCATTAGTGGATTATTCATTAACATCCCTGGACGGATCTTTAACTTTAGGTCTCCAGGCCTGTAAATAAACCCTCGATGCACCGGTGGTGCAGACCGTACCCAGCCGAACGGCAGTGTGTGTGTGGAGACTGTTAATGTTTACACTGAGATGAAAGCGGTGCAGGACTGTTATTATAAAAGCTTTTGTTTTTAACTGCGAGACCTCCACCCCGCCACCGTCCTGCTCTCAGTGTAGCGTTGTTTAATAAAGTCTCTCTGTAATGTTTACATGCTGCAGGGTTCCGCGTCCAGACTTACGTCGGCGTTTTCATCTCTGTTACACTGGAACCGTATCAAAGTTTGGAGTTCATGATCGCCGGGTGATCAAAACGACTTATAGTATGCAATCCTAGCTATTATGGGTTAAGACCCTTGCTCCAGGGCCCCTAACAGTGCCATCCTGGCAGTGAATCAGGGTGTGAATCGGTGATCCGAGACTACATTTATTACAATAAGTGATTTGATAATCTGCTTCGTCAGGAGTCTCTCTTTGTTCGTGTCTTTTCTAGTTTCTCATAGAATCTTGGTATCGCAAAAATGTCTGAATTTATTCCAAAAGTTCATGCGACTGCGTTTCTCTTGTCTCTTGTCTAACAAAATAAATAAAACTGAGATTTCTCCCCGGTATTTAGTACCTTTGGCGGCGACGTGTTAATGAGAAAGAACCCAAAGATCCTTCTAAAGTCGCTCCACAAATCAGGTTTGGATTGATGACCAGCCAATAGATAATAGAACCATGAAATCAAATTCACGACACAATATGTAAAGCTCGACCCGACTGCTGGATACTATTTACACGTCCACCGGGCGGCTGTAATCCAAACAGACTGGCATCGTCGGAGCACATGATGAACTCCTCACCCGCCTGTAAACAAAACTCGAGAACTCTGAAATGCAAAACACGGCCTTGGAAACTGGGACAGAAGGGAGACGAGAGAACAGAAACATAACAGAAATAAGCAGCAGCTACGAATGTCTATTTTAATGGGTTGTTGGGTGGCGAAATAACGCTGCTTATAGGTTCGATAGTGTGAAAGCACTAGCGGCTTTGGTAGATGAGGGGTGACTGACTCTGAGGAATCAACTGAACCAGTTCTTTCTACAGCCCGACTCATATTAACATGGTTCCTTAGACTGAATCAGAATCACCACCGCTAGCACAGATGCGCCTGCAGGGGGAGCAGTCGAGGCACGAGTACATATGAACGTTTAGAGCTGAAACGTCGTCGTTTATTCGTGAAACTTGTTTCCATCTATTTTTTCTAATGATGCGCTTCATCCCTCTGGGTTTTTAATGCACATTTGAAATTCAAAAGTTGGCAAACAAAATTGTACAACTGAAAACATCAGTTTCAAACTAATAATAATTTACAATAAAAGAAAATCAAATCACAAACGCATTTTTTACTAGAAGATGCTGAACATGTGATGAACTGCAATGTACTTATGGATTAAACCATGTGAAGGCCTCGGGGTTGGTGAGAAAACCAGACTGGACTTTAAAATCATCTCTTTGGATGAAGCCAAGATGCTCGCGATCCAAAATCCTTTGCCCTTGGTGAAATAAATCTCAATTTGAATGTAATTCTGTTGGACCAGGTTCATGAGTTACATCTGTAACAACTAGTCGGTTTAATGATTAAAGAAGTTGCGTGCTGAACCTTAAACCCGATCCCTTCCTCCGGCTGGAACCTTCGCCCAAGCCACCGAACGTGACCGATCACCTGACCTGTCTGGTTAATCCGCACGGGTCTGTTTGGTGACGAAATCCGAGCCGCTATCGTATTGTGGTCAGAGCAACAGGAAATGAAAAAGCTTTTCTGGCACCCGGGTTGCAACGTCGCTCGTGTTGCTAACGAGTCCAGCAGCGGGTACAGGTGATAATGCTGAAACCCAGCACCCCCCGGTTCCATCCCTGTTTCACCCTCGTGCTGTTTATGTCAGGGGTGTAAATCACTTCTGTACGATGTGATTCCACACAATAAGTTATATTTCTATAAATATAGGTTATATTTTTTATAGTGGTGGGACTAAAATTTTTAATCGAGTTAATTACAGGGTCTGTAATTAATTAATCGCAAATTAATCGCAATTATTTTGCTACTAAAATGTTG
>JAOUQU010413006.1:0-11305 GCA_028566735.1 Ammoglanis amapaensis
ATTACCGCCACCTACTGGTATGGAGTGTCACGTCTTCCTTTGTGACGCCGTTCAAATTAAAAGTCCCAGAAGTCCTTGGACGAAACTCAGCGTTTGTTTTTCCTGCGACTAATCGACCAATGGAATTTGTCCGACTAGTAATTTTTTTGGTCGATCAACGATTAATCGCAGTCAGCCCTAAATGCTAACCACGATAACTCAGTCAGTCTAGTGCAAAAAGCGACGTGACTGATTAGAAACGTCTCTTTACACACTTTATTTAGACCATAAGACAGCACAGTGGCTCTCTTTGTTTTCGAACACACCCGTAGTTTGACGCGTGGCATCGTAGCCACAACAGCAGTCAAAGTATCTGGACATTCTCCATTACACACTAGGCGCAGATGTTCCCAAATAATAATACAAAAAAATAATAATAAAATGCTTATCTGTGAAAATGAGGCCACGGTAACAAAACAAAACCCAGCCCCCATATGACTTTTGCTATGTAGACAGACGTGTTTTGGCCCTGAAAAAGAAATGGCACGGAGTCGTACTGGATGTTTCAGCGATGGAGGAGGATATTAATCTGAACTAGAGATCAGATGTGATTTCCTCCCTCCTTCCATAATTGATTTGCTTCAACCCGTTTACACATTTGTTTGTTTGTTTATTAGGATTTTCACTTCATGATTTACAAGTCCGGTCATGACAATAAAGCGTCTCAGACTCAAATCAATGACATATTTTTTTTGGACCGTGGGAGTAAACCATAGCGAACGGGGCGATGGGATCGAACCCGGACTTGGTTTGTGCGTCGAGAACGTGGCTTTAGGATTGGGAAGAGAACGTCGTGTTTTTTTTCTCTCTCCCTCTCACCGGGGAACTTTCAGAACCGCACCGGTGGCAGCACGTAAATCGTATTTTGGAAGGCGTGATCGAGAAGCCTGATATCATACCTACCCGACTGGCGCTGGGGTAACGATTTGCCACATTCCAGAGGTTTCTACAGGTGTGGCATCCCAAACCACTTCAAGGGAAAATATAGGCCCGACTCCAGGTCTGATGGGAAAGAGTCAGTTACACCTCCGAGCTGACGAGTGAAGACATGCTAGGTGTGAGATCCCAGAAACAGGAATTCATTGAAGAGCAGGCGTGTGGGCTGGAAATGGAAGTTATAAAAGTAATAATAAGAAAACGTCCTTGTACAGCACATTCTCTAGACGACGACGCCTCATGACATTCCTTACGGTGGCATCGAAAAGGGAGGGGGGGGGCTGTACCCTGGCTGACACGGTACTCACAATAGGGTGGCGAAGCCGCAGAAAGCAAACACGAAGTCATGAGAACGAGATCTCCATGAACGTTCAAAGTCGAGGAACTATAGTCCAGAAATATGGTCCAGAATCAGGGCCAGCTGTAGCCAGGACTAGTAATCTAAAGGACACAATCTCAACAATGCTGGACCCTTGAGCAAGACCCATAAGGCCTTAATTGCTCAGAACAGTCGCAGAACAATTTCAGTATCTCGAATGAACCTGAATTCATGTCTTTTACCTGTGGGAGGAAATCAAAGCGTCCGGAAGGAGAACATGCAAACTCCACTCAGACAGTGACTAACTGTACATTTACAGTTACAGTCTGAGTAAGTGAGGGTTAAGGGCCTCGCTCAAGGGTCAACCGTCCTGTAAAATGTATTTACAGTCTGAAAAGTATATAAAATGTACTTATTGTAATATGTTACATGTGTTAAATTGTTATACGGTTGAATAAAAACGGGTAGTAATCAGAAAATGCTGAACAATTTACCAGTTGCTGCTTTTGTTTCCAGGACTTGATGTTTATTAGATAAGTATTACATCATCGGGTTAATCATTCCCAGAATGCTGCAGAGGCAGAACACACACACACACACACACACACACACACGTACACGTACCCACACACACACATTCCCCGGGCGATGTTCCCGTTGGCTGACACAGCAGGTCTTGCAACAGACCGGGCTTTTCTTTTTTCTCTTTTACTGTCTAAACTCGGTCAACTGTTTTAACCTTCAGCTCCAGCCGCCGACCTTCACACGACATCTTAAGCGTTAAAGTCACCATAATCACACGGGGACATTCGAGGGAACCAGATCTATAAAAAAGTGAACCAGACGTGCATTTGTGGAATGCAGCATTAATGTTTAACTGCACAGGTGTGGCTTTATTAGTTCATGTAAAGAATTAAACAAATCAGAACAAATGGTGGTAAATGTCACATACCAGAGGTCACGAATGAACAGACGTGCACAAAGAAACTGGACAAATCAGTAACACACAGACGCAGACAGACACACAACATGGAGTTCATTTGTGAGCATCTTTGATTTCTTTGCGGTGAAGGTGCTGGATTGGAGATCAGAATGTCGCCAGTTCAAAACCCGCTACCACCAAGTTGCCACTGTTGGGGCCACCTGAACACGTCCCATCAATCCTCAATTAAAGCTCAATTGTAATTGTAAGTCGACTGTACGCCGGTTTTCTCCCTCATTTTAAAGACATGCAGTTAGGCTAATTGGAGACACTGAAATTGTCGTGTGTGTGTGTGTGTGTGTGTGTGTGTGTGTGTACCCTGCAACAGACTTGCGACTTGTTCAAGTGTTTATTGTAGTCACCTAGTGACCCCTAAATAAGTTTCTGCGCTGGTAAAAACAATAATAGATGGATGGATGGATGGATGGATGGAAGGACGGACGGACGAATGTCGTCGTGATTACGTGATGTGTTACGTTTAACATTCATTAAAACAAAAGTACCCAAACACATTAAACACGACAGCGTTATTATTTATGATTACACATTATTTTATTGGATCACTCACGTAACAGCAGTTTTACAGATTTCTCCAAACAAACACCGCGTCTCCACCGAAAACAGTTGCCGTTTGGATTAGACGTGGCAACCTGTCGACAGTGTTTAAGCCTTTATGATTGAATTACAGGTTGATGTGTGGACATTTAAATGCAGACAAATTCACAAAGACACACGAAGGTGAACCATTGACCTGTGATAAGCGTAGATGCACCATGCAAACTGGAGCCGCACCGACAGATAACCGAGGGCGCGGTGGATGGACACGGTCGCCATCTCGGAAGCAACCGAAGTCCTGAAGTGTAGAATCGCTGGTCTTCGTGGACAGAAGGCCCGGCGAGCCGGGGCAGGAAATGCGCGGGTGCAGGCTTAGCGCTTTCTCTACGGTGTCTGTCAGCAGTGAGGGGGATTTTCCAAAGGCAGCGGATTCGATGTTGCTTGGGACCCTGTCCCCAGATTACTCACCCTTATAGAACGGGGTTCTCTTGTCCTTGAAGGCTGCCAGACCTTCCAGTCGGTCCTTCGTTGGAATGACCTAGGAGGGTCCACAAGGTTCTCAGTGCATTGCTGATAGCAGCGGTTCCTCACATGAGTACGATTAGAACTCGTCTAGATGTCTCAAGATTATATGTTTAAGCAAACGTTTACTAACTATATGATTTTAATTTTGTTTAACGCTTCCATCATTCATAAACTCCTTCCCTGATGGGAGCTTTTGAGATTTAATATTTTCTTGGATGTGTTTAGCCAGTGATGATCAACCATGCAGATTTATAATATTATAATATTTGAATTCTTATTCTATTCTAGTCAAGTACGTGAAATTTCTATTTAGTGATAAAAATCGATCTATTCGTTTGGGGTCTGTTTTCCCAGTACCCGGAGGAAACCCACGCTGACATGGGGAGAACGTGCAAACTCCACACAGAAAGTCCCCAGCCCGACCCGGGGGATCGAACCCGTACTGTGAGGCGACAGTGCTGAACCACTCAGCCACCGTGCCGCCCAAATCTAGTGATAAGAATGTGGAAACATATGACTGTATGAATTAAAGAGTATTACTATTTAGCACCGTGCTAAAGGTGTGGTCAGAAACTGCACACTTATATCACTGTTACGCATCGAGAACGTATGATTGCACACTTTCCAGGGGAAGTGGCGTCTAAAAATGGAACGCGACACTTCAGAAGAAGTGACGGACTGACATTCGTTTGCATATTGATTGTTTATAACACTTTTATTTTGACTTTGTTTACCCCAGTACTAGTTACATTTGTACGAAGCAGTCGTTTCCACTCCTGCGACTCTGCGATGGTCGCTATAAACCCCGTCTGAAGTCCCTGCTCAATCGGAGATTTAGATTGTGTTGCTCGGATGCACTAAAACACGCTGCCAGTGTGCAAGCCCGGATGCTGCCTGTGATGTCACAATGTTACTAAAGGTGCTAATATGTTTAAACTGTTCTTAGATGTAATATAAGTAACAGCATGAGCTACAGCCTCGATCTTGACCGGCCTCTGGCACCAGAACGGTGTTCCATATAAAAGCTTTGAAATCCTCCTGTTGTTTGTAATGCGTCCGATCCGGCCGTCGCCGCCTTGACAGAATCGAGTACAGCACGATGATGCGTCCTGCACTCGAAATGAAATTCAGGCGAGGTTCTCAGCATCGTCACGGCCAGGACCGGCAGATTACATCACAAGTCTCGTGCACCTGTCTGCACTGATACTGACCAATTTCTAGGCAAATGAACCGATACGACTTTGCCTAAGGCAGTAAAAAGTCAGGAACATCGCAGAACCCAGTGGCCTTAAATAAGAAACCTGATTTGCGTGCCTGTTCACAGAACTCATCATTCTCATTTTAATAGTTGTCAGGTAGCTTAATCAGTCTAATGAGGCTTTTTATAGAGAGAGATTATTTAAGCGTGCCGTTCTTTCGATGTGGCTGCATGAGCTGTAATAGAAATAAGTGTGTGTGCGTGTGTGTGTGGTTGATGTTTCTGCTTTATCGCACCGAATACACACACATCAAATGTCAAACTAAAAATAAAAATGATCATTTAAATGTGGGTTCTTTTCTTTTTCTCGTCCCCAAAGAGCTGGAGATAATAGTAAAGTAAGATCGAGGCTACATACTTGATAACAATACTCGCTGTTTTACTTTATGACGATGCGTCTAGTTACAAGCAGTTTTGGTTATGTAGGGTTCATAGTGAAGTGACTTAAGCTAAGTATGTTCTGTATGTTAGAATGAGGACATACCTGAGCATAACACGCCTCCTCGATTGCTAATCCTGTAGTTAAATCCACCTGAGGACATAAAACAGGACATTTTTTTACATGCAGAGTTTAGTAACACACACACGCACACACATACACACACAAAACCCTAAATATTTATCCAGGCTTGAGACAGGCGCTCCGATGTACTGCTCTACAGGACAACTTAGAGACTCTAATCAACAAGGTCATGGACTAAGACACAGGGGGAGAACATGCAAACTGCACAACTAAGCAAGGGACCCGGGACCACCCGGCCAGCACAGCCGAGGTGGGGTCGGGCGGGGGATCAAACCCATGACCTTCTCGTCGTGAAGTGACAGAGCTCGACACTTCAGCCTCGGTCATGAGCCAGTCGTAGTTTAGCTGTTAGAATACGAAGCTGGGCTCGGTAGTCCCGGTCGGGCCCTTGAGCCAGGCCCATGACTGTATACAGTAACTGTAATGTCTGTCGCTTAGGATAAAAGTGTCTGCTAGATACAAAAAAAACAAAATATAAATGTAATGTGCATTTTTACAGGTAAATAATATTAAGCCGATGTTATATAACGATCACCTCCGGCATACAGACAGACTGTTGTGTCCGTTCACGGTATCTGGCAAATGTAAAGAACTGAACAAAATAGATGTAAATAAATAGATCTGTTGTTGAGATATGCCGAGAACGTCTCGCCGTGCATGTTGCTTACACACGTACGCAGAGACACCCTGTAATAATTCGGCTTATCCGATCTGCACCGCGTCTATCACACCGCCGTCGATTACACAACATGTCTCACGACCCATCATGTTCTGGTTTATTGCGCGCTGGCACACTGGCAAACAGGTTAATGATGGTACACTTAAGCTTTCAAAGAAACTCATTATTGCCTTTCCTTATATTTACTGTTCTGGATAAGAGCATCTTGACTTTAACCCCTTTAACCCCTTAGTGTTACATACAGGTGACAGCGGGTCAAAGTTATAACGACACCAAATTGTCCTTGAAATGATTTCACTTCTACTAAATAAAAACATAAATGTATTCCCGTCGTCTGGCATTTGGCAGACGTGTTAATCCGAAGCGACTTACAATGGCAAAGGATTAAGGGCCTCGCTCACGGACCCAACAGTGCACCAAGTAAACGTGATGGTAGTGGGACTCGAACCCGACGACCTTCCGATCTCTAGTCCAATATCTGAACCACTGAGCCATCACTGTCCTGTCATGTATTTGTGACGAACACACTCATGGGATCATTTCTCCAGTTCGCATGCACATCTTTGGACTGTGGTAGGGTCCGCATGCCACTTGTACGTCGTGATGGGAAGGTCGCCGGTTCTATATAGAGAGTCGACAGGTCACGGCTGAAGTGCCCTTAAGCGAGGCACTATGGGCTGCCGTGGCTAGAATAGGGGCTGCCCACTGCCTCGGTGCGCTCACTACTGCCCCCTAATGAGTGTTCACCAGTGTGTGTGTGTGTGTGTGTGAATCTGTGTGCATGAATCGGGTTCAGTGTGGATTGTAATAATAACAGATCTGACAGTCGGACGGATCGGCACGTGAGAACGAAAACGCAGTGAGTGAAGAACGTTTGTTCGTGTCTTTTGTCCGCGTGCTGAAGGATTCTGACCTATTTGGAAACAAAGATCAGTCCTATTAAAAGACGCTCACATTGTTGTTGTTGCTGTTGTTTGCTTTGGTGAAACGACGTAGCTGAAACGGGCTAACTTCCAAAAAAAATAAAAAATCAAACAAACAAATAAACAAAAAGCCGTCCAGTTATTTTTATGTGCCACGTGAAGGACTGGCAACGTTTACTATCCGGCCTAGATCGGATACGATCGCGACAATCCAGATTATTTATTTATTTATCGCAATTACTTTCATTTTTATGTCATTTCAGATACAGTTTACAAAAGTGCAATATTTTCTTATCGTATCAGTAGATGTTTCATATTTATGCCCCGGTGGGACTAATAAAAGATTCTCTTATCTTATCTTATAACGGTTTCCAGTTTCATGGGCAGTAAATAGGACAACAAAGTAAATCTGGTGCTTCCTTTTAATTGCCTTTAATTGAAATGTCATTGAGGTCTTATGGTACCTGTTGCCATAGATACGGCTCTTTCTGGAGTGTCTATTTTAAACAAACAAAAAAAACCACTAAAATCATATGGATATGGAGGGGGGGGGACACGAAAACCTGACTCGCTTACTAGGCACAACTATGAGAATTGATAGGAGAAGTGAATAACACTACATGAAGTAAATAGCACCACATCAAGCACTTGTTAGTGGGTGAGATGTACTAGAAAGCAAATGAACGTTTTATCCTAAACAGTGGTGGCAGATGCAGACGAAATGTGTAAAGTGAGTGTAAAGATCTGGGTGAGTTTGACAAGGGCCAGATTGCGATGGCTCGATGACAACACAGTCTTGTGGGGTCAATATCTCAAATATAAGTAAGACAGACAGTCTTGGGTTCGATCCGGGTCCTCCAGGTTCCTCCCAGAGACATTGAAGGGTACAAAGACCGAGCATCGCAATGCCAGTCCCAAGCCCGGATAAATGGGGATGACTGTATCAGAATCGATGGTATAGCGGCCCCTAATGGGAGCAGCTGACACAAGCCTGGAGGACGTCATCCTGCTAGATTTAATGATCAATTTATTTATTTATAAATGAATCGTACAGTCCACTGAAGAAGGCTGCCAGTCCCTGCTGAGTTCTGGGTATTTTTAGGCCACAGTCGCACTCGGTTTGCTCGACAGGTGTTTTTAAGTCTGATGGTCCTAAACTCCGTGAAGGAGTCTGTAGTAAAAAAAAAGCAATGCGCCGGAATAATCGTTCAGCGTTTTTTACAACATTCAGTCTTTATTAACATAAAGACTTTCTGGCAGCTTCACACAGAGAAGCTTTGAAATGTAAAACACGTCCGCTTTTGCTCCACCGGCTTAAATCGGGAACAGATTTCGTTCAGCCACTTCAAACCCGAAACCCGAAAGTGAACGGGGACACGGCAGTGGAAACGTTATGGCTTTAAATCATCTCTCGCTCCATTAGAATCGACCACAAAGTCCGTTTTCTCGAGCGAAAGTTTTCCAACTCAGGTCTGTGAGAGTTTATCACTCTACAGGAGAAAAATATTCAGGAAATCAGATTAATGAAAGATTTCCTTGGACCTCGGTGAGGATTTCTGGGTGCCGACAGGGTTCGAGCGTCCGGTGACTGAACGAGAATCCTGAAATACTGAAGCTCTCAATCCCGCTTCCATTTAATTCCTTCATCCGAATAAATACATTCGAATTTTCATGTCAAATTAACAAATTAAATTTTTTTTATCTCACCTCTATGCCCTGGTTAATAGCCAACTTGGCCATCCTGACGGCAATCGGCCCCTAAAAGAAGAAAAAACGTCTTTTATTTTCAACATTGTAGATTAAAACTAAAGAATGCAATAAAGAGACACATTTTTAATGATGTAGTTTTAAATAAATAAATATATATATATATATATTTCAACAAACCAGAACCTTTTACATTTTAAATTCTACATGTAACCCATTGTTGCTCTGATGACAGCTTTGCATATTGACAATGGGACGACACTGGTGCCGGCCGTCTTGAAAGTCTCCCTACAGACTTACAAACCGCTTAACCTTCACTATGAGGTCGTGGAGATTAGGTCATGTGACCCAACTGCTCTATGACTCTCATTCATGGTCAAACATGTAAAACATTGTCGCTTTAATCAGTAAGCATCATCCTGGGTTTGATCCCCCTACAGGCCGATTAAAGTCCTTGTCCTTATGTTTACGGGGGCCTCCTCCGGGTGCTTCAGTTTCCTCCCAGAAGATAAATAAACAAATACAAATAACTTCTGCTTAACTGCAGTAAGTCGTGCAGGATGTACAAAGCGGCGCTCTGTAACGCTGGATCAGGACGTTAAAGTCCTTGCTGTGTTGTTACCTGAGGGTTAAACTCTCGGGCAAGCTCCAGAGCTCTCAGGTAGGCGGCATCTCCGGATTTGTTCTGCTCTACAGCATGATTAACCAGTCCCAAAGACTTCGCCTCGGCGCCATCGACCACCCGAGCAGCAAAGATCAGCTCCTTGGCCAGGGACACTCCTATAGTCCGTGGCAGGCGCTGAGTTCCACCTTAAAAGAAATAAAATACATAAAAAATGAAGACATTCAGGACGAGTCTAAGACTTGCATTCAAGATCATTTCATCGACTTGAAAGCATTCGTGTGAAGCTCTGAGCTGGACACACATTCTGTAAACATTAAATCTTCTGCACGTTTATAAAGAAAACCTGCCGACATCACGGTTCCATCACTGGAACGGACTGGAATCATATACAGACCTACCAAAACATATCGTTTATTTATATTATTAGGATTTTAACAGCGCGTTTAACAAGCTAATCACATTCATGGCGGACAGACATGTCGTCAGTAACGCAGAACGTAAGTATCTTCACATGAGACGATTAAGTATCTCTAATTAATCTCACTTGCATGCCTTTGGGATCGCCCACACAAAACTTTCCGAAACTGGGGATCAAACCCGGGACCCTTCATGCTGTGAGGTGACGGTGCGACCTGTACAGTCTCATGAGCAGCGATGCAAAACTATTCACGCAAAGTACATAAATAAATGTAAGATTTATATTTAATATCACTCTCTGTTGAGACACTAATAAGCGTGCAACTGAAAGAACTCCATCGTGACGTTCCAGGTCAGAAAGTTCATGTACACGAGTCCATTTGGGGAAAGGCGGACACGGACGGTTCAGGTGCGACAAACAAAGGGCGAATCCGAATAAACAAATACATGGAAATATGTGGGCGAAAATCGAAGAAGCCAAAACAAAACACGATTCGTTTAGAAAACCTGGAAAGCTCGAGATTGTAAAAGGTAAACAAGGTCGTCTGGACCTCCTAAAACACTTTATTTGAGTCCTCACAGGAACTTTCTGCTCAACACTGGTTAGAAAATGGTTTAGCGATCACGGAACTCGGATCTCGGCGCCAACACGAGACCCTACAGGTTTAACAAGTCAATGAATTAAATCACCATTCATTGAATCACCAGTCCAAGTACATAAGATGCGGTAGTCAGTGCCCCAAGTGTTCGATTGCTGTCTACGAGGGTTTGCTCCCGCAGTCCAAAAACATGCAGGCGAGGCGAATTGAAGACGCGAAACGATCCAGAATGGCTTTCGATGGGTGACTTGATGTGTGATGAATGTTACCTAAAGTGTAAAAGCTGACGTTGAAAGTTAAATGAAGTGTGTGTGTGTGTGTGTGTGTGTGTGTGTGTGTGTGTGTGTGTGTGTGTGTGTGTGTGTGGTAGGGGACGACGACTACTTGCACAACTCTTGCCCAAGGTCATAAGAAACATGTTTACACTTAAACAGAGAAAAGTGAAGCAATTTTACAGCTCTGAGCTAAACTTGTTTCTTTCGATGTCCTCGTCACCACTTACACAGAAGTTTGCAGCTCATTTCTCGCCTCACTGACGCACCGACTCCTGTATTCACTTTAATCATTTATTGTTAAATATGATGAGTGCAAATGCCTCGTTCGTCCCAACTCTATACAGAACGTCGCATTGCACTGAGACAATTATTGCCGTGTCGATTATTAACAACAAAAAATGTCCTGTAAACAATATGCGCCCGTTAATATCATCGAACAGGTCGGAATCTCCGCTCGTTCATCGGCTTCATTATTTCTTTGGTCGGCGTGGTGGTGGTGGAATGTGGAGCACAGGATGGCAATTGAAACCGGACATGGATTTTATGAAAGCACAAACGGTCCAGTTCATCATAAACAGAACATTTTGTAACGGTGGGTTTGTCTGGAACTTTACAGTGTATGATGACATTATTTAATATCACAGGATGCTTGGTTGTGATTGGTCAAACTAATCAATATAAGTTTAAACAATGTTCTCTCTCTCTCTCTCTCTCACACACACACACACACACACACACACACACACACACAGACACACACACACAATAAGCAGTGCCGTTTTATTCTAAAAACTAGAATAAAAATCTGAAAAAATGAATTCTGATGATCATTCTGAACTCTCACACCCCTTATTAATATATATGCAGTATGTAACACACACACACACACACACACACACACACACACACACACACACACACACACACACACACACACACACAC
>JAOUQU010413015.1:0-11304 GCA_028566735.1 Ammoglanis amapaensis
GCAGTTAAAGCTCTCACCTGCAGCTCCAGCAGCACAGCACAGCTCCGCGGACATCTTCATCATCATCATCATCTTCATCATCACTGCTGTTTAATGGAGCACAGCTCCAGCAGCAGCGCACACTCTGAAGATTGATCTTCACTCTGAGTCTGATGTCTTCCTGGCAGCAGGATCAGTCCGAGATGTTCGAGCTTCAGAAAGAAACAACAACCGCTTCCAGAATTTCCTTCTCCATTGTGGACATACTGGATCCCCAAAAGTTTACCCGAAAAAAACAACACGGACTTTCCGTAGCCGACAACCAGCCGACGTTTCGGAACACAAACTTCAGAAACCTTTCACTTATTGCTAATAAAGAATCAGTTACTACCAGCAGCAAGGATTCAGGTAAATAAATATGTTATTAGACATGTACTGTACGATATAATATTATTTACTAGTATTTTATCATTGTTGGCTCCAGTGCTGTGATGCTCATGAAATTTTAACTAAAAACATTTATTATAACTTTTTTCATTTCTTATTTCACACAATAGCCTAAATTAAACCTACACTGAATAAATGGTTACATTCAAAGCTTCTTCTATTACAAAAGATTCACAAAAAGGTTTTTTCTTTATCTGCTAAAGCAACATACAAAGATTGACTATTTTTCACAAATGTAATGTTGCTCTATGTATCGTTGTGATATGTTATTCTAAATCATCCATCATCTTTGGGCTTCTGACAATACTAGTTTATGTGCTTGCTCATGCCATATTATGCTAAATTTGCATCATTGTTTATTTGCATTCTGGTGGGGGGGGGGCAGTGGATCCTAATGAGATATAACTGCTTTATTTTGAATCTGTTTTTTGTATCTTCAACTCAACCAAATATAAACAGTGTTGTTTTGCTCTATAAACTAGAATAGAACATATTAACATTGCTTGTTTTAATAAAAATACACATAAATTGTAAAACTATAGAAACCAATCATTTTGAAATGTTTTTTTGCTTCCCATATATGTAAATAAATGATTGAATATAAATATGGCTTAGGAGTGTGGCTTTGGAAGAGCACTTATATGATCGAAAAATTATAATGTGATTGACAACCCAATTAATTCCAGACATGTTTAGGGGGTTCTGGTCAGGTGAAGTAATTAGCAATTATTACCTCTTTAGACTACCTGTTAGTGAATGGGATATATAATTGCAGCAAGTGAATATCTTATCCTCTAAGTTGATGCATTTGAAGCAGTAAAAATAGAAAATACAGGTTTGAGCTAGATGGCTGAGTCAGAATTTGCAAAACTGAGTCTCTCATTATCATGGGTTATTTTCTGTTTGCTATGGTCAGTATCAATCAAATGTGGAACAGGAAGAGTTCCATGGCCCATGTGGCTGGCCCATGTGATCTGTACCTCGAATTGCTGGTTCTGATAGAAAGGTGTCCCATCACAGTTAGTTGCATATAAAGGTAAAAGGGGGACCAACACAATGTTGTGCCCATAATATTACGTCTGATAGGTGATTATATACAGTGACACAATTGAATAGGAATTACTGGATTAATAGAGCTGGGTGTGACCGAAACACAGAATTACTGGATTTATAAAGCTGGGTGTAACTGTATATTGTATAGTTTAAGCCATGATAAATATGTTGCTCTGTAAGTAAAATTGCAATTATTTTGAGCTCTGTGTATCTGTATAAATGTCATTATAATGCAATGATGTGGTTTAATTTGAACTGGCTTTAATTTAAAGGGCAGTGTTCCAAATATTTACTTTATACTAAATAATATCTAATGTACTAAGTATAACAGTATAGCCTGTACAAGTTGCCACTCCATTAAACACACACGATGCACACACAACACCTCACCTGGGAATAAAATTCAAGACCTTGCTGTGAGATGTGTGTAGTTGTAGAAAAATTTAGTAAATGTAAAGATTTGATTTTAGATTGAAGTCTGATGTGGTCCTATTTCATTAACAGTGTTGAAAGGAGAATGAAATTATTTCATATGATTGAATTGGAATTCCCAGAATAGTTTAAAGTGGAATTAAAAAAAAGTCAGTATTATCAGCAGAATAAATTCTGTATCATGTTCAGCTTAGAGATAATGCTTGAGAGAAAAATATGTAATATATATCGATGAATTAGAACATTTATGATTTCTGATGATACAAAAGGATTGGTAAGTAGATCGTCTTATTACAGTTGGGACAGTATGGAGAACGCACATTTAAAAAGCATTAAATTTGACCTTTATTTGATTGTCGAAGATATTCTATACTTGGTTTGCTCAGCAAAATGTAATTTGTTAGTATACCTCTGTCACAAAGGCAACCAAGCTTCATCTGACGATATATAGGGAGAGTGCTGGAACTGGGAAGTTCGGGGTTATTTATTAAGTATTGTGGACTGTCATTGAATCAAGTTGACTCTAGCTGTTCTCACCCCAGTGTTACAACCTCCAGTCTGCTTTTTAGACCTGCGACCATTTCAAAAAAGTTACGATGGGGCAATTTTGTCTTAGTAATGAAAAAACTAATAAAAGTAAAAAAAAAAAAAACTAAATAATTGATATTCCCAAAAACATAGTTTGGTAGAATAAGCAGGACTGATTATTTTTTTACAAAAAGATAATCAGAGAAGTCCCAGCTTGCAACCAAATATGTTAAAAAATGGAAAATTTGGAAATTTAAAAACCAATTTTAGGCCTCCACAGCATCTAGTGAACTCATGCAGTTGGGTAGGACTCAGGGAAACTTTAGACAGTTAGTTAATGCTTCAGCTTCTCAGTTATCAAACTACTCAGCTACTTTCAAACCAGAGAATCAAGAATAAATTGTTCATTGTTTGTTTTGTGAGCATTTTCAGTTCACCCCGTTCACCCCGTTCACCCGAGTCTACTGCAAGCCTAGCACTCTCACAGTGAGCTGATGTGGAGAAGATTTCATAATATAAAAGCACTTAGAAATACACTGCTAGGACGCTTCGAGAAGCTGTTACCAGTTCTGGGAGGGGGCAATCACCAATCTTTCCAAACTTGTGATAACCAAATTGTCTTTACCCCTTCTAGTTGGCCCTCGTGCATGCCTATAGAACCAATAAAAGTACTTGTAAGTGTCCCTGTGGATTAATGGATCTCTTGTCAGTTTTTACTAAAGACCAAGACCGTATCTTGTGATGTTCAATCCTTCAAATGGCACTGCATCAAGAACCACCGCTCAACATTAACTCATCAAACTACATGAGAAGGGATTACTTCGGTAAACCTTTGTAAAGCACTACAATAATACAAAGAACTGACATGTACACATGCCGCTGCGAAAAAAACAAAACTTCTGCTAACCATGTCCAGAAGCAATGACAACTTCTCAGAGCACTGAAGCATCAAGTACAAACCATTAAACAGTAGAAACAATGTTACAAATAGGCAAAAGCTTTGCTGTACATTAACTTTTTTTTTGCTGGTCTGAAATGCAGAAGTGTATTTTTATTAATAAATAAAATTAAATTGACCAGACACAGCAAGAAACAGCTCATCATTAAAACTGTTATCCAATTTGGTCAGAAATAAAAATTACAGAGCAGTGGCAAGAGACTGAAAGATACGTATTCCTGTTACACCAATATGATTGTGTATACAGTTGTTGGCTGCATGTTTGACCGGGTTTGACCGGGCTTATTTAAGAGACGCATTTTGCTGCTTTGTGTGTCATTAATTTTCAAACTAGTTTCTCAATAAGCCAGAGTTAATACAGCATTTCACAGAAAAAT
Source organism: Ammoglanis amapaensis (assembly GCA_028566735.1). Lineage (NCBI taxonomy): Eukaryota > Metazoa > Chordata > Actinopteri > Siluriformes > Trichomycteridae > Ammoglanis > Ammoglanis amapaensis. The sequence continues at coordinate 3,775 of JAOUQU010413015.1, forward strand.
TACAGTATAATTGTAAACATTTACAGTGCAGCTATGAAGTGACTAAATTACCATGAAAGTTCATAGTAGAACTGTAAACAATTCTCAGTTTTAGTATGATCTGCGGTAATTTGGCCACTACATAGTTCTACTTTAAAGGTTCACAGTTCTATTATCAAACTTCACGGTGCTTCTATTCCTGGGTTGCAGCAGTTGTTTCATGTCAAAGCTACAGCTGAGATTCAAACTCAACAGCAGAAGACCTTGGAGTTGAGAAGAAAGGCAACACAAGCAGTGCATGACGACTAAATCCAAACCAAAACAGACATTTTTAGGGTGCTAATTAACACATAGTCAGTAATTATGGTTTTACTGTATTTTACTGTAAAAAACTGTCAAACCATGGCAATAAAATGTCATAAACGTTTAATAGGTTCATTATAGTTTCTTTAAAAGTGAAATTTGCCCCAACCAATTTTTTACATGTCTTACATGTAAATACATTATTGCAATAGAAAATAATCCATTTAAAGTTAAATTTCATAATATTTATTTAGCACCAAAAAAAATCATTCAGTCACTGTTCAATGTATTAAATATTGTGTAAATCAGAGACATATGCCACACTTTTTAAATTGCCACTTGCTCTAAAATAAAAGCCATTTTCCCCAAAGTATCATCCGGTAAAATCATAACTCTTTTAGTGGGCGAATGTGGGCGAAGCAGCCGGAGTTTCACGATGCCTCCGGCCTCTTATATCTACCAGGGTTACCATTATCTACCATCTACCATTATCCTTATGAAGAAAGCTTTAAAAAAAAACAATCAGTGTTGCATCTGGATTCAATGTGTCAAACTGGCATAAGTTTTGGATTAACCTACTTGTGTAGATCAGACTTTTCTTACAAGAACACAAATATATAAAAATCCCCAACATCTGGACTGGGGGGAATAAAAATATTTCAACTTGCAAAGAAGAATATGAAAGAAAGAAACTAGAACTACTGTTTCAAGCTAAGGGTCTTATTATCTTGTTTCATTTAAACATTTAAAGTTTAATCATTACTGTAAATTATTGTTTTTTTATGTTTGTTTTTAACATTTCTATGATCTGATTTTCTTTTTTAGTTTAATTTGAATCTTAAGCTTTGAAAGAAGCTATAGATTATATCGAGTATATTCATTATTATTAAATTTAATAAATAAGTGAGAGCCATTGTCATTATTTGCTGGTAGTGTGAGTGATGCAACGTTCAAATCCAAATGTCAGTGGTTTAATGGCGCCGCTTTATTTAAGTTCAATGATAAAAATGAAAGATCAGGTTAGATTTGGACAGGGTTGCATGGTCGCCTCACAGCAAAAAGTCTCGGGTTCGATCCCCGGGTCGGGCTGAGGACTTTCTGTGCGGAGTTTGCATGTTCTCCCCGTGTCAGCGTGGGTTTCCTCCGGGTACTCCGGTTTCCTCCCACAGTCCAAAAACATGCACTGGGTTGATCGGAAATGTGAACTTGTCCAGTAATCTCACAAATTCCCACCACTTACTGGTGGTTGTCGTCAGGAAGGGCATCCGGACAGAAAACTCTGCTCCAAAACATTAATGTCCTACCCCAGGAACTGGGAAAAATGGACGATAAACGAATAGATAGAGAGATAGATAGAGGTTAGATTGGACAAGTAATAGATTGTTATGATTAAATTGATTGTTAATAGAAGTTAATTTGAAATTACATCTAAGGACAGTATGTTTTTAACATACTTTAACATGCGTAGTTTATAGTGAACTAAGAAAATAAATAAAATCAGCCTAACATACATAATTAAAAAAGCTATCTACTGCCAAATGTTAAATGCTGTTTCATGACTCATTGCAGACACCATGCATGGGATTTTAAGTGTGTGTGTGTGTGTGTGTGTGTGTGTGTGTGTGTGTGTGTGTGTGTGTGTGTGTGTGTGCGGGTGTGCGCGCGCGCGTGTGCTTGTTTGTGGTCGCACTTTAATTTATGCAAAACATTTTTAATGGACATTAATCATAATCATTAATCAAATAGTTAAAGAACACATTGCACAGCTCTAGGTCAGGTTTGATGGACATACTTTTGGGTGGGTCAATGGGTGAAGATATATATATATATATATATATCAGGCGCTTCCCTTCCATGCCCCATTATGCTCTGGTTCTTCTTTCATCCTCTATTCCTCCTCTAGACAGGAAGTCAGAGCACAGATGAGACCATGTGGTCTGTGTTTTCAGAGTTGGGAATGATGAGCAATACATTCGGAATTACATTCCTTAATTTCTCCTTTGTCTTAGCTTTCCAATTTTTCTCCTGTTTATTCTTTTTATTGTTTAGGAGTTTATAATGCTTCTCCAGCTCCTGTCTGTCACCTTTTCTCCTTCATGGCTTTGTTCTCAGCTTTTTTCTTTATTTTCTTTTGCTCCCACTTGTTGAAACAATCCTCCCCCTCCTGGTATCTGTTCACCTTCTTTTCCAAACACCGTCTTGACTTTGGCCACTTGTATCTTCTGAATGACTTCATCAGTGCCTGTTTGGAGGGAAGGCACTCAAACATCAAATCTGTGCTTAGAAAGAGAGAGAAGCTCAGGATGGGATGTGAAATGGAAGAAAAGACTTACAGATGAATTAAAACTCTTCCTCTCCCTTTAAACTTTTTGCTATTTTACTCTGGTATTGATCCTTCACTTTCAGATTGACCCCCCCTATTACTAGACCCGGCATGCTTCTTGGTCCTGATGTCTTCACATCTGTTCTTGTTCTTGAATTCTAATTTTATTTTATTTATACAGATGTACAGTACAACAATATCCCCTTCGCATATCCCAACTTGTCCGGAAGTTGGGGTCAGAGCGCAGGGTCAGCCAACGTATGGCGCCCCTGGAGCACACAGGGTTAAGGGTCTTGCTCAAGGACCCAGCAGTGGTTGTGTAGCAGAGCTTGAACCCCCAACCTTTGGGTTCATAGCCCAACGCTCTACTCACTAGGCTACACTGTCCTTTGTACTGCCAACCAGTTCAGGTGCAAGATGATGGCTTGTCTACGGTTGCTGACACCATAACTAAAACTAACTTGTTACAAAGTAATTAGTATAATAAAGTAACAAAGTAGTAAGTAATAAAATAAGAAGTACTGCTATTATCTCATGACTTTCCTCTCCTATCAATAACAAAAAAGCTGGCTGAAATCAATCCTATGTAATTTCAATTAGATGAACTCGCTTACCAATTAAGTTGTGTTTTGCGCTGTTAGTAAATTCCTTTGTGCGTTATCATGTTATGTTTTATGATCTGAAATGATTTAGTGTGCCATAACAAAAGCAATCAAAATAAAGGCGGGTGCTTTTTCAAAACGCAGTGCTTATTACATACAGTCTGATAGAGTGACAGACTAAAACAGTGGTAGACTATGCATACAAGTAAATTATTGTCAATTATTTAACTAAATTATAAGGATTTAATACATCTACACAATAAAATAATACTGTATGGTTTCTGTAATACTCTACCCGTGGGTAGAGCGTTCTTTTTATCCAGCAGTCCTTTCATGTTCTCTCCGCTAGGGGTCACCACAGCAGCTCCGGGCATTTTCACATCATATCCTCTTCTTAACACAACTTTCCTTTGTATTTTGGAGTAGGGTGCAAGGCAAGCACATTTGTGCTAGTATCTCTAATTGTCATTCATTTTATGGAACTGCGGCAATACGGTCATTGTAATTATCCTTAAAGCAAAAAAAATATACATATTTTTTATCATGCTTGTTTCTCGGCACCGCATCGACATGCAACCTTAAGGTTTTCATTTGTTCATAAATGCGCATTACACTTGCAAAACATTTAAATGGCAACCCGGCTTAACTATATTTCGAACATGAAACCCACACAAATATGGGGAGAAAACCCATGACCTGTTATGACAATATTAAATATAAATAAACCCATAAAAGACTGCAAAAACAATCCCTGGATGATGATGGATCCCCGACCAGAAATCGAAGCAAGGCCACTGCGCTTACGCAGACTCCTAAAAACCAGACAATCAGGGATTCAGAAGCCTATAAGAAATAAACATAATGGTAGGCTGGTGACACTAAGGGTCTGCCACAACCAAGGATCGCACCATAACAGTACCATAATCGATCCCTTGAGGACATCAGCCCAGGGTGTGATATTCTCCATGTCAATCAGGCAGCTGAATGATAGAGGGAATGTCCAGGTTCCTACAACAGATGTATAAGTGACAGTTTAGGGAATGAATGATCAGTTCCATCCAAAACGAGAATGAATCATTTTCACTGCTTTGAAGGACAAACACTTCAAAAATGTATTTATATATTGTGGAAATATATAAAATGGCCTTCATGAAGCAAAACAAGTGAAACACAAAGATTAGGTCTGGAAGGTCAAATAAGCAGTGATATGACTTTATGATTATTTGATATAAACAGTGTATTTATACATTTAACATGCATTTTATTATCATGCCAGTTGTATTAACATGGGTAAATATAATTTAAAATTAGGCTTAATACTTTAATAAATACCAAATGTACTTGTAATTCTTATTTCAGTGTGTATTAAATAGGTATTGTGATTATATAAAACAACTTTAAAAAAATATCTTCTTTACAGATCTGACCTTACATTCATTATTTCTCTGATTACGTTAATTTCTTTTTTTGATGTACATTACTGAGTAATGACTTATACTTGAGTAGAAAGCTGTGACACTGTGGCCAAAAAGGTAGCACAGTCTTTTCACATCAATAAGGTTCTATAATCGATCCCCAGGTCTAGCTACTTTCTGTGTAGAGTTTGCATGTTCTCTCTGTATTGTCATGGTTGTACTCTAGTTTAGTACTCTCATTAGTACTCTTCATGGTAACTATCCATGAGCAAAACATTTCCAAATGATTACTTAAACACTTGTCGGTTTAATTAATAAAAACAAATACAGTTAGGTAACGAATGTGGTGTGTGTGTAGGGCGGGGTAGTATTGCCTTTTCTAAAGCTGAGACTAAACCTACGCCCTTAAGTATGTGCATTTGTATCTGCCCTGCGATGGACTAATGCCTCATGGGTGTTACTATGCATCTTCAGTTCACTAAAAAGCTGGGGTAAGCTCCAACACCCCCCTCCTCCACATCCCTGATTGGATAAGCAGTTTTGATTATTTTCAGTCCAGGTGGATCTATGGGATTTTCCACTGTACACCACCATAAAAAGTCCCAACTCTCCAGTTAATATTTCTGCATTGTGCTTGCCTGGGTGCCACAGTAGCTACTAAGATGCACAAACCAGTGCAATGTCATGTGACTAAAGAGTTTGTCCCACAATTTAATTGGGACTGAAGCCATAGAAAAAGAAAATACATTTCAGGATTAGCATCTCAGAACCAATTTGAAGGTAAAGGATCACACTATATAGTTGACCAGAATAGGTATTCCTCGCAAAGCAATGGACATGTTGTAACATGATGAATAACTGTTAGGTAGACCTGTTATGCAGGCTTATGTCACTGGACGCAAGCTGTTTACTTGCGTTCATTCCTTTAATTAGGCATTAAACTTCTCAGCATGTTTGTTTCAAAGTCGCTTAGGCTGGTATATGCATGAAAATGTAAAGGCTTGTGTGTATTGCTAAAATTATGTTGTAACGTTAATGTCTAAATAAGCTTAATTACGAGAGTGTGACAAAAAACCAACTGAGTCTGTGTGTGTGTGTGAGAGAGAGAGAGAGAGAGAGAGAGAGAGAGTGAGAGAGAGAGAGAGAGAGAGACAGAGAGAGAGAGAGAGTGCAAATGAATGCATAGGTGAGCGAAAGACAGAAATAATTTGCCTTGTTGTCATCACGGAGCTCCCACGAGAGCTTATGCTCAGGCACTAATCACTGGAACCACCATGTACGCCAGCAGCTGGTGGTCCCTTGTTATCATCTCACAGCTAAATTACCAGCTATGAATTATGAGTCACAGCTAAATCGTCCACAACGAGGACATCACTCTCTCAGAGTCATGATAACTCTCTTAATCCAATCTTCATCATGAACAGGTATCTGATAATTGATTCATCAAATTCCCGATTACACGCCGAGTAATAGGTCTCATGAGGCTGGTTCCTCCAGAGAATTACAGAGCGGTTCTCATACCCAACCACTTGCTCACTCTCCCAAAGGACATGCAGGAGCATTATTCTGAAACTCTCACCAGCGTATGAATAGGTCATACTCACGTTTTTGTTTAACACTCATGTTCTTTTCACTGTGTATCGATTCAAACTAACAAAATCGCCCAGGCTTTGTTTTGTGTGCAAAACAATTATGAAGTTTATCCTGGAACGTATGCTGTATGATTAGCAGTCAGAATAAATAGAAAGTAACACAAAAGGCTTGTCATGAAGGGCTCATTCAGGTCGCAGGTGTGTGGGCAGGTTGAAGTGCCAGTGTGTAAATAAGAGATAAAAGAAGCATCACGAGGGTAAAATGAATCCGTAGATACTAAGAATGGCATGAACGTTGTTCATATCTAGGTGATATTTACAGTACGTACTGTATGTGATTAAATGCTTGTTGACATTCAGTCAATCAGTGTTTTATCAAAGTTTTATCTTCTTCAGCAGTAGTGTGTAAGTTCACTGGGCGAAAGGCAGAAAACGAGCCTATTAGTAATCAAACCAGGTTTGGTTACCAAGGTTTATTTGTCACATACAAACATATACATGCTAGCAATATAATAATAAGAGTTAAAATTTATTCATTCTATTAAAATACAAGTACTACAACCATTTTTAATTGAAAACAATATATATGTTATAGACAGTGTCCAAAGTAGTGAAAAAGTGATCAAACTATAAAGTGACCAGTCTTACTGGCAAGTCTGGGGACAAGCACACATGCATATTATTTTAATAAGATAATTTAGGATCTTTCGTTAACCTGGCTGACCTGAGCACAAGCGAAGAGAACAAAGCTCCCAGAGGAAACGCACACTGACATGGTGAGAACATGCAAACATTACACACAAATCTAATTTGGTTTCTCAATATCTTTAAAAGTAAAAAACAACTACATTGTGACGGTGTTAATATTTTTACAGTTATTAAAATAAAATCACAAAAAATCCCAACTTAAAAAAATGCCAAACATATAATATATATACATATAATATAAGTATCTTTCCTTTGCCTCTTCTGCCAAAGAAAATGTGGTAAGTAGGTACAATGTAGATCAAAAGTAGCAGTAGAAATGGGAAAAGACACCAACAATAATAAAAAACATTATTATATAGGCAGACATGGCCTGGTATTTTGAAAACTGGATTTAAGCAAGGCACCAAAGCCCTAACTGCTCCCCGGGCGCCATGGTTAAGGCTGCCCACCGCACAGGACAAATGTGCTAACTGCTTCCTCATTTATAGGAATATATATCTATATATATTAGGGCCGGGACTATAACACGTTATTTCGATTAATTAATTACAAAGATTTTAACGCGTTAAAAATTTTATCGCAATTAACGCACGCCTGTAAATCTGATG
>JAOUQU010413024.1:0-11304 GCA_028566735.1 Ammoglanis amapaensis
TGAGTGTTATGTTGTCATATGACCACTAGGTGGTACGGGCAGTGTCTCCATATGAGGCCAAAGAGTAAACAATTTAATAAAATTAGGTAGAATGGTGCAGAGAACCAGAAATGTAATGTGAGGACGCAGGGTCTCTAGAGGTTCAAGGGGATATATTCTGACTCTTTTTAGAACAAGCTAGAACAGATTTACAGAACCTGTCCATAAAGTTTTTCTTTTTTGCACTAAATCACTATCACATAGAGAGATATTACTAGTTTCACTCCAGTTTCACCTTTTTTCAGAAGTTTTGAATTATTTCACTTCTATGCTAATGAATTGTTGTTATTACATCACAAGTCACTCAGCTTTTTTTTTTTTTACAGGAAATGCATAAATTTTATTCATATTTGGAATGTTTATAGGAATGGTTGAGACTTCGTTAGAATAGAGACTTTTAAAAACGATCCCAAATGTTTATCCAGTAGAGTATAGAGTATAATATAGAGTTTATCCATATAGAATCCATATAGAGTTTATACTATACTCTTGAACTAGTTTATATTTTCAGTTTTTGAGCTTATTCAGGACCTGCTGTTGAAAGTTACATTTAGGTTTTCTTATTTGTACCTCTGCAAAGATATTTGCTACCCCTAGACCCACCTGATCAAAACTTGGCCGCCAAAATATGCGAAATTCTGTACAGCTCACAAAATTTTACAACAGTCTTTTTTCGATTGTTCTGATCTTTTTTTATCTTTTGACATTTTATATGGTTTATTGTATAATAGTAACTGGGTTTGTGAAAGGTACTGTATAAATTGAACTTATTATTAGTATTATTAATAGTTTTTGTATTAGACAGCAGGCTGGAAGTGGTGTGTCTAAAATAGGAAGTAAAATAAAGATAAATTGAGCGATTAATATAGGCGCTATAGCTTGTCATGGCGGCATCTGGTTCGGAGAACTCTCGTAGAACACTTGGAGAACACTTGTCTCCCGTGGAGGAACAGCTGAGACGATTAAGCAGGGGAAACACTCTACGGAAAAGCCCATCGCGGCAGACGCTTGTGTGTGTGTGACCCTCGCATGGCCCTCCTGTGCGAGTGTGTGTGTGTGTGTGTGTGTCGGTGAGTGTGTGCGTCAGGTCTTGGCTGGAGCTTCGGGCGAATGTAGAACGCTGCTGTTCACCTCATATGACTCTCTCAGGGAAACGGAGGACAGGAAGATCAGAGCACAGATTCTTATACTATCACAGAAAGTATGCGGACACCCTTCATTCATTCAGCTGTTTTCCCACCCCTTTATCCTGCACAGGGGCACAGTGGGTTTGATTTATTTGGCAAAAAGGAGGAAATAGGACAGGACCCATACACACACATTTAGGGTAATTATTACGGACTCCAGGGACCCTGGTCTCCTGTCTATGCCGGAGAAAGCATGTGAAGCAAGCTATACCGAAGACAACAGACAGTTATAATGTAAATAAAGCCACAGCGTAACACAGACAAAACGCAGGCGAAATGCAGACAAAAAGCTAACTTGAAGCTGCAATAATTTTACAAAAACAAAATGTAGACAAAACACAGAAGTAACACAAATGAAGTGCATAAGTAACAAACAAGATGCAGATTAAGTTTAGATGTGATGCAGACAAATGCAGACAAAACACTGATGTAACACAGACATAGCACAGGTTCCGCACAGACAATGCACTATGCAGTGTAACGCATATGTAACAAAAACTAAATCTAGACAAAATCTCAGACCAAGCACATATGTAATGCAGACGAAGCCCAGACATAACACAGGTGGAGCACAGACATCACGCGCAGTGTGGCGTAACGCATGTGTGACAAAAACTCAGAGTAGACAAAGCCCAGACGTAACACGGACAAAGCACATATGTAACACAAAGCAGAGGCATAGCACATACATAATGCAGATGAAAAACAGACATAACACAGACTAAACACAAAGCACAGACGTAACACAAAGCAGAGGCATAGCACATACATAATGCAGATGTGACACAGACAAAACACAAAGCACAGACGTAACAGACTAAGCACACAGGTAACACTGACAAACATCGGATTACAGATGAATAGATTAAAAGATAAACGGACGGACGGACAGACAGACAGATAAATAGGCAGTTAGAGAGACCGATCGATAAATATATAGGCGAATAGGTTTAGATGAAAAGAAGCACTCAGTAGCACACACGTTGTAGGGGGAGTGTGTGAGTAACATATCAAAATATTATTAGAGAATCAGATGTGACTAAACCAGGACACCTACAGGTGGTGTTTGCTCAGAGACAGTGGTAAACGGGGGGGGGGTTCAGGACATAAAGCGTCCGAAGGCCCGAGTGTTGAATGTAAACATGGCGGGCACGCTCTGTTTGGGCTAAACACCGGGCACATCAAAATCTCACACCCAGATGGCATCGCCCGGCTGCCAGCAGCATTTTTGCATGTGCACACCGAAGGGCGCCTTCAGGCAGGCGATGGTTAATAACCAAATCTCCTCACCAACGATATTTTGTTTAGGTAATGAGGGGGGGGGCGTCTACATCTTGGATTCCTGTTCGGGAAGTTCTGTAGTTGGCCCGCGTACGCCCGTGTCCTCATCTAACCCCGGCACCCATATGGTGCTCGGCTCAGTCCACGTGAGGAGCGCAGGGAGGGGAAAGAATTCTGGAAGTGGTTTTCCTTCAAAAGAGACAAAAAAATGGTGGAGCTGAGGTAGGCTGAGCTCTCGCTCTCTCAACACCATCGTGCCAAGTTTACTTCTGATTTGTTTACAGGCAGCATGAGTGAGTGTGTGTATGTGCATTAGTGTGAGAGAGAGTGCGTGTGCGAGAGTGAATGTATGTGTGAGAAGGTGAGTTTGTGTGAGAGTGTGTATTTGTGAAAATGTGTATGTGTGTGAGTTTGTGTTTGTGAGTGTGTGAATGTGTGTGTGTGTGTATATGAGAGTGAGTTTGTGTGTGAGAGAGAGTGTGTGTAAGTGTCTGTGATAGAGTGTGAGCGTGTGTTTGTGAGTGTGCGAGAGTGAATGAGTGTGTGTATATGAGTGCGTGTGTGCACGAGTTTGTGTGTATGTGTGTGTGACTTTGTGAGATCGTGTATGAATTAATGTGTGTGAGTGTGTGAGTGTGAGCAAGTGAATGTGTGTGTGTGAGTGAGGAACAGGGCCCGGGTCGGTTAGAGGAGGGAGTTGCTCTCGCTCTCAGCACAAAGACTCGCACTGTCCACCATTTTGGAGATGAGGGCAGCGTTACTCCACCGCTCCACATCCCAAAAATCTCCGAAAATGATCTTCCACAAACGAAACGTCTCATCAGGTGACTCGTCCGTCTGTCTGCTCTGAATTCTGGGATGTAACCGTGGTAGGTTGGACCCTGGCTTTTAGCACGCCTTGGCAAGAAGAGTCAGAATAAGTGAGCACAAATCAGAGGAAGCACTTGTCGAGGTGCTGGGCCACAGATGTGTTCACACAGATTAAGCAAAGATGTAACAGTCATAACTTAGCACAGACGTAACATAGAAAAGCACAAATGGAACATAGCTAAAGCACAGACGTAACACAGATAAAACACGGACAGAGCACAGAAGAAGCACAGTCGTAATACAGATAAAACGTAACGTAAAAGAAATGCAGACGTAACTCAATGTACAGATATAACACAAAGCACAGGCATATCACAGGCAAAGCTTAAACGTAACACAGATTGAAGAGTGAGATAACACAGTCAAACTACAGACCTACCTTAGACGTAGCACAGAAAAGGATAACCGTAACGCAGGATAAGAAGAGAAATAAAACATGAATATAACTCAGCTTAAGCACAAACACAAGTAACTCAAACAAAGTGCATACCCTACACAAAACACAGCCACAACACGTAAAACTAAGTCCGAACTCAAATGAAGTGCAGATATTACACAAAGCACAGGTTTAACACAGGAGAAGCTTGTAACACTGACCAAGTACATACATACCATATACAGCAAAGACGTAACACAGAGAAAGTATAAATGTAATACAGACCGAGCACAGACATTACACAGTTAAACCCCACAGATAAATCAAAGTGTGGACATAACACCGGAATAAGCACAGGCTCAAACGAAATGTAGATCTAATACAAATCATAGGTGCAGCACAGAAAATGCTAAGTAACACTGACCTAACACAGAAGAAGCACAGATGTAACACAGATGAATCACAGGCATTTTGTAAAAGAAATACTCTGACTGTAGAGTAACGTTTCTGTAAAAGAAATACCCTGTCTGTTGAATAAATACCAAGACTATAAAAGAAATACAGTGGCTGTACAGAAATACCACACCTTTTGTAAAATAAACACCTGCACTGTAAAAGAAATACCTCCAATGTAAAGGAAATACAGCTTCTGTAAAATAAATACCCCACTATAAAAGAAATACATTGACTAAAAGAAATACCTTTTCTCTAAAATTATTACCCCAGTTTTTAAAGAAATACATTGACTGTAAAAGAAATACCTTTTCTGTAAAACAAATACCTCCACTGTAAAAGAAATACAACCACTGTAAAATAAGTATCGCACTATAAAAGAAATACCTTGACTGTAAATGAAATATAATTTCTGTAAAATAAATACCCCACTATAAAAGAAATTTCCTGACTGTAAATGAAATATAATTTCTGTAAAATAAATACCCCACTATAAAAGAAATTCCCTGACTGTTAATGAAATATAGTTTCTGTAAAACAAATACCCCAGTATAAAATTAATATATTGCCTGTAAAAGAAATACCTCCACTGTAAAAGAAATACAACCACTGTAAAATAAATACCCCACTATAAAAGAAATACCTTGACTGTAAATGAAATACCTTTTCTGTAAAATAAATACCCTGGTATAAAATAAATATATTGCCTGTAGAATAAATACCTCCACTGTAAAATAAATACCCCACTATAAAAGTAATATCTTGAAATAAAGGCCTGTAAAACAGAAACACTACTGTAATTAAACACCTTCACTGTAATACAAATGCAGACAATATTATAAATACTTTGTCGTGTAAAATAAATTCTTTTTAAGGTAACACCAGTTTTGAGCCAGAATAGCTTTTCGACTTTGGAATGTGTGCTCTATATGATCTTGTAAAATCTCGTCCTGGTTCTGTTCAACATGTTCAGGATGAAGCTCAGAATGAATTTGTTTCTGAACCTCGTCCCGTACGCTGGGGGGAGTGAAGCAGCTGCCAGCGTCACTCGCCACCAAAAAAACACAACGGGAGAGAAAAGAGAGGGGAGGGGTGCGGGTACGGAGGGGTGCGGGTACGGGGGGGTGGGGGATTACATCTTTCTGCCAAATTGTCTTGGCAACACCGTTCGTCCTGGCAACAGGTCGGAGCACCTCTCCCTCGCTCCGAGAAAGACAACAAAATGTCTTCTCCTCCTCTGTACTACAGCTGGGTACGTCCAACCGGCCACACACACACACACACACACGCAAACCAAACACACTCCCACACACGCGCAGTACACACGCGTACACACACAAAACAAACACACTCCTACACATACACATATACACACTAACATACACGCACCTCCACAAATGTGCGTACACATCTATTGATACAAACACATATGTACACACATATACACACACAATATACATGTACACATACACACAAGTACACACACGTATACATATACATTCATTCTCATATCCACATACATACACATTTGTACCCACTATCCTATACTCATATACTCACACACACACTCATCCACACAATGTGTTTCACAGACACGCACCTGTACAATCTCACTTAAACATATTTATTTATCTATTGAATGATTTAGTGTTCTAAGTAAAACACCTCTCGTCTGACCGGTAGAGATTTTGTGTGAGTTCACCACAAAGAGACGGTGAATAACAGAGAGCAGTGCACGACACGAACCCTGTGCAACCACTCTGAGTTTCTAGTGTGGGGTTAAAGAAGCACACAGTTCTGAGGAGGGAGGGTGTGTGTTAGAAACTCGGTCAGGGGTCCGAGTCTGGGACACCGCTGTGGTAACCGGATATGTTCAAATAAAAACAGAAGGATGAGTATGAAATTGACGGGCGTGGCTGCTGCTGTTGCTGCTGCTTTTTTGATGCTGCTGTTAGTCACGGTTTGTTTGCCACATTTGGAATGTAACAATGGTGGTATGTAAATGACACCAGTATTATTTTATTATTCCTAAATGTGGTTTGATTTGTGAGGGTGGCGGAGGCGAGGGCATGGTAGCTCAAACGGCTAATCGCGGGATGCAAATCAATCAAACGCCCAGATGATCTCAGGAGGAATGGGATTGGGGGGGGGAGGCGGGTTGCTGAGAAAAAAAACGGAAAGGTCATATAGATGCAGGCGGCGCTCTCCGGAGACTTGAAGCTTTTTGTGGTGAAGCTCGACGGCGTGAACGGAGCAGTCCTGAAGTCTTTCACCTGCTTCAGTCCACAGCGCCGTTCTTCTGAAAAGATCTCGCCATCATTATTATTATTCCAGCCAGTTTTATTTCCCGATCCGCCGCGTCTCTCCGGCGCTCAAGTGTTCCTCATCGACCTGTGCTTGAATCCTGACCTGTCATTTTCTTTTCTCTGCTGCAGCTACTCGAGAGAAGATTTTTTTCCCTTTCCCGTCGGCAGGGAAGCAACAGGCGGAAGTTTCCGTCTTTATGTTTTTTTGTTTGTTTGCTCGAGCGCCGGCCATGGTTCTCACCTTTCAGACCCTTTTCGGTTTAGCAAAGGAGCTTATTTCAAACCCTAATTCACCCCTGATGTACCTCGTAATATGTCCTTAATATCCCTTAATACGCCCAAATTCAACCCTTATTGTGTCCCTAATATCCTCTAAAAAAGCCCATAATACACCCAAATACAAGCCCCTCTTACATAGTCTTTTTAGTATATACCTTATATACCCCAATACATCCCCGAATACATCCAAATGCACACCCTATTATACCTCAACAAATACCCCCTAGTCCACCTCTAATTCATCCAGATCCACAAATTAATATTTCCGTAAAAGAAAAAGAAAAAACTCCCTAATATACTACCAAATATTCTCCATAATTTGCCTCAATTTTTCATTACACCCTAATATACTGTAGCTCTTAATGTTCCCCTATAAACATTTATACATATATACACCCTAATACGTATCATAATACATTCTCTACCTAGCACAACCCTTAATATGCTCCCCATTTTCCACCCTTATTTAAATCCTTAAAACACCACTTGATGTACACCTATACTATATTCCATACTACACCTCTTATAAATCAAAATAGCCAAATACATTCCAGAAACGCTCCCATAATACACCGGACTACACCCCATACTATAATTAATATGGTTTTCTGTTTAATCTTCACCCAATATACCAATGCGTCTTTTGGTATGGCACCGGGTGTGTCTCTGCTGGGTGTGAGTCTTTGTGGTTAATTTTAGAAAAATAATTGTGCAAATATAAAAAGATGCAAATGATGCAGAAAGGTGAATGTAAATATGTGGTTAGGTAGTGTCGTGTAAAACGTTCTTAATAAGCAGGGGTGAGAAGTACACGAGGAGACGATCAGAATGTGTGGACGGAGTTTATGTTATATTTATATTCTTACAGAAAGAGTTCCAAATAAAATTACAGTTGACGGTGTATGTAAAAATCAATAAGCGTTCTGAAAAGCCAGAGTCTTGGTGAGGATGGCGAGGATAGACAGTGTGGGTAATGCAATACTGATGTGGTATAAAGGGAAACACACCTGGAGCCCTGAGCACTGCTTATTTCAGGACAGTTTATTATGGTGGTGGAATGGTATCAGAAATGAAATACCCCATTTGTGTTCACTGAACCAGACTGAAGCGGGAACTCTATAGTGTAACGTGGCGGGTGGGTCAGAGTGGGCATCACCTAAACAACCTAGCCGTCGTCACACTTGACAGCGCTTTTGCAAATGGAAGGGGCAACTCTACCATTTATTATTTAAGCATGATTTATTTGTGTGTGTGTGTGTGTGTGTGTGTGTGTGTGTGTGTGTGTGTGTGTGTGTGTGTGTTTGTGCGTGTTTTTACTCAACGACGTGTAACAATTCACAGAATAAATGTTTTGTTTCTTTTGTTTTCAGCTTTTTCTTTAAAAAAAAGCACTGTTTCACAAATCTGGGTCCCGACCCTTAATTAGCACACCGAAGGTGCCAAAGTAAAAAAAAAATCTCTCCAACCGAGCGTCGAAATAAACAAAATACATGGACGGATTTCAGCTGCTGACACCACGGGGTCCATGAGACCTTACAAACTTCAGGGAGGATTTAATTGCTTTCAGCTAAGAAGGAGAATCACAAATCTCAGAGTCCTTGAGTGTCTGAGTCCCAGAGTCCCAAAGTTCAGAGTCCACAAGTTTTTAAAATTCTGAATTCCCAAACTCTTTATTCCACAAGTCTCAGATACTTAATTAATTGGTGTATTGGGGGGTGTATATTAGGTTTTGGATTAGGAGTTTTGCTAGGGGTATATTAGATAGTGTATAATTTATTGGGAAAAGTATAATAATATCTGGCAGTATATTATAGGATATTTTGGGTATTTTATGGGTATATTGAGAGTGAATCAGGGAGTTTTATGATCAATGAGTCTTAAAATACAATAGAACACCTTTATTTGTCATTACACATATATACAGATGTACAATGTATAATTAAGGGACAGTGTAGCCTAGTGGGTAGAGCGTGGGGCTGGGAACCCAAAGGTTGGGGGTTCAAATCCAGGTTCTGCTACACTATGCTACACTGCTGGGTCCTTGAGCGCCGTATGTTGGCTGACCCTGCGCTCTGACCCCAACTTCCAGACTTCCAAGTTAGGATATGCGAAAAGAAACATTTCATTGTACTGTACATCTGTATATGTGTAATGACAAATAAAATTGAATTTGAATTTGAATTTGAACAATACAACAAAATTATTTCTTCACAAAACTCAACCTGTATAGAAGTTGGGGTCAGAGCACAAAGCCCTGGATCATACAACGCCCCCTGGAGCAGACCGGTTTGTCTTGCAGTGCCCAACAGTGTCTGTGGAGCATAACCTAGATCTGAACTTCTAATTTTCTTTTCGATAGTACAAAGCTTGACTCACTAGGCTACACCGAATCTCAGTTCTAGAGTTCCGGAGTCGTGAGTCCTCAAGTCGCTATCAGTGTCTATGAGTCTCTGAATCCCAGGATGATTTTCACAATTTGTGAGCATTTAAGGGTTAAGGGTCTTGCACAGGGGCCCAACGGTGGCAACTTAGTGGTAGATGGCTTGAACCTGTGACTTTCTGATCTTTAGTACAGAACCTTAACCACTAAGCCATCACCGCCATGCTTCACATTTAACATTTACAATGTCAGCATTTATCCAAAGTGATTAAGCATGATGTTAAGCAGCCGTGGGTTAAAGGGCCTAACAGTGGCAACTTTGCAGTGGTGAGGCTGGAACCAACAACCTTCTGTTTACTAGTTCAGCACTAGCTACCACTGACCCAACATGGACTGTTCTGCTGCTCTAATTCAAATATATGTGATTCCATCATAATCAAGAGAATCTAAATTAGTCATGTCCATTTCCCTGATCATATTTTACCTCCACCACTGCAGACCTCTGCTGGATGTACAGGCAGGTTCATGTGGAGATCCATACAGCGCAGAGTACTGAATAAAGACATTTTCCAAAGTAGCTCAATGGTATATATGATATAGATATGAATATGGAATAAATTTTTTATTACTTTTTGCTACTTTTTTATATTTTATTATCCGTTTGTTCCCTTTTCACATGTGTTGTGTATGAACCGGACTCTGTGCCGGCAAGTCGGTCGATATTGGGATTCTTTTTTTGGAATTGGAGGGGAGCAGGCAGCAGGCCGGACCTTCGGGATGTTATTGTCTGTAGGGAAACGGAGGTGGAGAGCGTGATTCGGAGGATGTATAGACTATTTTCAGCTACAGCCACAAAGCAGCCAATTCAGTTTTTTCTGCTTCTGTATAAAATAAATCAGTAATTTGGAAATTTCAAAAAAATGTTATTCAATGAAATTAATAATGGAAAGAAATACTATTTATATTGTTTGCATGATGGAAAAAAGCAAATGATGTTCATAGGAATGTTAGAAAAAACCGATCATTTATGACTGGGGCAGCAAACTGGGGCAGCCGTAGGGTTGTCGGTTCGATTCCGAGAGTCGACAGGCCACAACTTAAGTGCCTTTCAGCAAGGCAACAACCCCCAACTGCTCCCGGGGTGCTGTGGCTAGTGCTTCCTACTGTACCTGGCACGTGTGCTCACTGCTGCTCTCTTGTGTGTGTTTACTAGTGTGTGTAAATGTGTTAAATGCGGAGGATGTGTATATAGATGTCCTGTACGTCGTAACGCATGTGGCGGGTGGGTACAATCAGACCTGGTCTGGTTTTATGGGCAAGTCAGCAGGATTCAAAAGGGGTTCTGACCCGGACTATTTTTACAGATTCGGTAATAAAGCTAAAGCAGCAGTACTGAGATGCTCCCATTGTCTCTGAGCACTGGAGCCGGCGGAGGTTTTTATTAGCCCGGCGGATGATACGCTATATGTCATTAGCGGCATGGTGGGTATATATAGGTGCATCATGATATGGAGGAGAATTCCACACCACACAAGGCCGGTTCCCAAAATAAAGTCTAGGTTTATCATTCCTCGCTGCGAGCTGCCCGTCAGCTGCACTGCACCCCTTAGACCCATTAACAAGGGCCCGGGGCTGGGTGGGTAAGGGGTCTGGGTAAATCTTTATCGGAGTCCCCCAGCAGGCAAGTAGTTTTTTCACAAAGGATGCCTGACAAAGTGTGGCCATGTTTCTATGTTTTTCACCCAAAGTGAATTACTATTCTGTGACACTGTTCAGGGACCAGGGCCTTGCTCAAGGGCCCAACAGATGCAACCTGTTAGTTTGTTCCAGTCCGTTGGACCCACCACGACCTTGATCAGTTTGAAAAAATGCATGGTGTAAATGTATTGGGACTAAAGTTCAGACAAATTCAGACAACTGACCTTTCCTCTCTCTGTCACATGACCAGTTCTGTGCTCCTTTCTCAGTTACATGACCAGGGCCCGAATTTATCAAACTTCTTAGTGTGGAATTTTGGACTTAAGTGCTGAAAAATTCTTAGATTTGCTCCTAATCACAGAGTTAAGTGTAAGTGCAAGTTATCAAAACTCTTAAGTCTAAGAATCACTCTTACTCTCCCGAAAAGTTAAGACT
>JAOUQU010413033.1:0-11304 GCA_028566735.1 Ammoglanis amapaensis
ATACAAAACGCATAAATATTTATTTATTTTTACACTTTTAGGTGGTATTCATGACACGAAACAGCTATTTATCATACAAGTCACTTCAAAATGAAACAGGCGCCTTATTATGTAAGACAGTAAAATTGCTTCAATTCTGACCTGGAGAGCAACATCGCATTTAGATTTCATACTAACGACAGTATATTTGTTACCTCGGATTTGTGTCTCGTCTTTCTCCTCTTCTTTCACTTTGCGCTGCTCAGTTCCTAAATAATCCGGCATTGTTAAACTTGTTTTTATTTAGCGATTCGGAGAACACGAACAGCAAGATTACGCAGCAGCTTTTTGCTAGCTTGTTAACGGTGACACAAAATGCTAACTTCCGCTCCAGGCACTTAGTTTAAAATAAAAGTTTGTTATTGAGTTTGTTTAAACACACTATAAACTATAAATATCCAAGATAAAATATTTGGAACAATTATTATTAGTTTAAGATGTATATGTATGTTTTCATGCATATTCACACACATTAATCTGATATTAAAATGTAACAATTATGTTTCTCTAGCTAATTGCTCATATTCAACCAAACATGCATTGAGTGATTTTAAACAGATTTTAGTGAATCCCAAAACTTAATTGAAGAAAAATAGTTTCCGCTTAAAGATAAGAAAGGCTCATATGTATTTGGGACTATTATTTTGAAGCTTTGGTATAATCAAGTACCACCGCTTGGCTAGCCATGCTAGTGTTTTTGTTTATTTAGAGAATGAGCTAGTTCTGTTTTTGATACTAAGTTTTGCGTTAGAGATAGACATGTATTCGTATTTTTATGAATTATTTACGTTCGTAAAAGCGGGAGCTTTATGTTTTAATAATTTGTAGGTGCTCATAGTGAGACTAAAACATTTTAAAAAAAACATTAGCATGTACAAGTAAAAGTCTATTTGGTTTTATGTTTTATTATTTTCTAATATTTGCTTATGTGTAGTATTTTTAGTGCGTTGGCAAAATGTAGCAAAACATCGCAGAGGCATACGTAACAACACATTTTAAGGTATTTTAAATGTTAGTAGTTTAATGTGTTTAAATAAAGAAAATTGTTTAAGAGCTTTGCAATAATGACAGTGAGTGAGTGAGTGAGTGAGTGAGTGACATTTAGTTCAATTACCGACAATTGGCAGGTATTGTTCCAAAATAACAGTTTTGCCATTTACTAGAAAATCTAGTATTCTGAATGTCGTTGATCATCTGTGAAAACAAGATTTCTTTTTATACATCAAGAAGACTCATATTTTGCATAATATTATTTATGGATATCTTTAAATATTAGGTTTTACTTTCTCTTTTACTGCCCTTTAGAATGAATGATATGAACCTCAGTCCAGTGGGAATGGACCAAATTGGTGTGCCTTCTGCCGGTTCCAGTCATATGGGTCTTCCTACCTCACCCACTCATAGCCATAACCCCATTCCCACCCCAGGTCAGAAAACTTTTTGTCACATGTTTATGATTAATTTATTTGAAAATTTTAATTGTTTCTGGTTGCTTAGAAACACTTTTAGGGTTTGGCATTTTTTGTTACTATATAAAAACATGTATTTAACTGATTTTATTTCTAGGCATGCCAGTTGCCATACCAAGTCTTGGTCAATCGCTCGCACCGCTACCCTCAGCGTTGTCTCTCATGCTGCCAATGGGCCCTTTAGCTGACAGAGGAGTCATGTGTGGCATTCCAGAGAGGAACTATTCTCTTCCCCCACCCCCATATCCCCATATGGAGACTAGCTATTTTAGACACATCCTACCAGGTAAAAAAGCTTTTTTATCAGACGGAAATTAAGTATATGGCCGATGCCAGGATTTAATAAAAATGGTTAATGCAGCAACTATTCAAATGCTTTCTGTAATAGCTCCGCTATTATTGCAAATATTTTCACTGCCCATCAAAATATTTTTAAATTGAATTTGATTGAGAGAGTTGACAGGTCACTAATAAATTGCCCGTGAGCAAGGCACCTAAACCGTAACTGCTACCCAGGCGCCATGGCTGTGGCTGCCCACTGTACACACCATATGCTCATTGACTCTTAGTGCATCTTCACTTGTGTGTGTAAATGTGCATATCACTGCACTGAATAGGTTAAATGCATAGGATTAATTCCTATGGTTATAAAACGCACCGTGGTGAAAAGTTACTTACTCTTACTCAAATTGGTGAAGTTATGAAAATAATTTGTTATATGGATAGATTACAGCTAACATAGAGAAAGCTACAAAACTTCTGTACAAAACATTTACTTTTAAGTAATGTAATTACTAGTAAAGTAATGTAATTATTTTTTAATATTGTTGTTTTAATTATTTACAGGTATTTTGTCCTACCTTGCTGATCGGCCACCACCTCAATACATCCACCCTGGCAGTCTTAACATGGATGCAACTTTGTCTGTCGCCAACAATAACCCTTCTTCCCTAGATCCATATAATGGCTCAGGGGCACATCTGGAACAAGGCCTTGTATCTATAGACTTGCGTCAAGTAGATCTTCACCAAGGCAGTGCCCATGAGGTGCAGCTGGACACCTCTGGCCTTGCAATAGAGTCACGAGTCAACAGTCCTATCACACCTGATGGAATGGGAGAGGAACTTGCTGCTATGGAAGGTGTGGTTGTGACCACAGAGACTCAGCAGCAATTAGGGTCCAGAAATCACAGCCATGATAGTTTGGAGGGAGGAGTCATGGCCTTACATGGCTCTGGACTGGAGCTGCCTGTTGTAATGGAACAGGAACATATGGCTGGAAGAGTAGGGAGTAGAGCTGGAACTGGTGGTCCAAGTGTTTTAGGTGAAGCTTTGCATTTGAATAGAGAGCTCAACTCTGGTGTGGTCAGTGTGGTTCTTACTGGGACTATGGCACCACAGACACAGCTGGAGTCTGTATCTCTACACACTTCAGCAATGGGACTGGAGCCTGTCAGTGTTTCCCCTGTTACTACAGAAGTGTCTTTGGGACAAGAAAATCTGGTGCTAGTCAATTCAACACTGCAACTGGAAAATGCAGCCACAAATAAAGAAAGCGTGTCCATTGCTTTCACCACTTGTAAGTTAAATTCAAACCATTGTGTGGTTGTAATTGTTACTTATTTTGATTTTCGTGTTTACAGGGTTAACTACGTATATTTAGGTTTTCATTTATATAATACAGTATATCAATGTAATTGCTGGAAATCTTAGGTGTATCTGTAAAAGATCTAGGTCTTTCTTTTGGTTGTGTTTTACTTTTATTAAAAGCAAGATAATATAAAAATATATTTTAATATAAAATATGTATTTTTAATGCATTTGTATTTAGGGTGCCATTTATGTGAGCGTTCTTACAACTCAGATTGTCCTGAGCACGGACCTGTCGCATTCATGCCAGATACACCTATTCAAAGTCGTGCCCGTCTATCTTTGCCTCGGCCACTGTGCCTCCGTGTTTCTGTAGCTGATGAGCCCAACGGTAAGTACAATTTATTATTATTTAATCAATACCCCAGCGTTAAACTATTTTAATGTTAAAAAAAATAATATTAGAGAAACATTTCACAAAGTGTGAGTTTTTACTGACAGTCTTGGGTTTTCAGTACTAACTGCTTTTAAAATTTAGGTGTAATCGCACGTAAGTCAATCTGCAGCAGGACCTGCTTTGGTCCAATGGTTGGACAGCATTGTAGCAGTGTGGAACTTACAGACTGGCCAGAAAAAGATGCCCCTCAACTGTGGAAGGTTATTTTTATTGTCTGGTTATTTATCTCACTTGGACTCGTATCACACAAGTATTTGAGTGTACTTGGCTGAAACATCTCCGCAACTTTTGGTTTTTACAATTATTAACTACAAAAACGACATCAACAGAATTGCTATTATTTTGCTAATATTTTACTTGTGGTAAAAGTGATATAAGGTTATTTTGGTTGTATTTTAGAAAGGTTGATTTTGCATAAGTGCTGCAGAACTAATTTTGATGTTTTCGTTCTCCTACCAAAATTTAAATAAAAGCAAGCCTTTAGTTTAAACACTGTATTACATTGGACAATATTTTACTTTTTTTGTAGTTTTCTACTTTAAATAGTCCCCAAAATGCTTACTTTGATTTACAGATGTTCCACAATAATGTCCTGGAGTTCTGTATTGTGACCACAGATGAAAATGAATGCAACTGGATGATGTTTGTGAGAAAAGCAAGGTAACAATCTCTTATTCACAACTTTTATAGTAACATTATAGTCCATAATTATTACCTTTTTGATCGAGTTTGAGTTGAGCGTTTTTTTTTGCAGGACAACAGAAGAGCAAAATCTGGTTGCATATATTGAAAACAGAAAGCTATACTTTTGCACTACGAGAGAGATTCTCCCTGAGAATGAGCTGTTGTTCTTTTACAGCAGGGAATATAGCAGGCAGCTAGGTAAGACAGCATACATTTAGTTTACAACTTGCTGATGGTTATGGGCAGTGATGGCAGAGGACTGTGTGTATGTGACCCAATTCATAGGTGTACCACAAGTGCCAGAGGGACAAATTTGTCACTGTGGAAAAGAGTGTAGCTCTTTTGTGGAATTAAAGTCTCACCTCAGCAGCCATGTCCAACACCAGAGTCCAACCGAGAATGATCAAACCATCCACACCCAGCCCCAACCACAAGAGAAGCTGACTAGTGAGGTGCACAACACTTCTACCTCACCATCATGGCATTGCCAATCACAGGAGGATGGGCAGTCTAACAATAGTAATGGGAACTGCCATAGCAGAGAGAAAAAGTTTAAATGCAGTATGTGCTCACGGGCATTTACTACTTCTACTAAGCTAAAAGTACATTTCATGGGTCACATGGGTGAAAGGCCCCATAAATGTAGTTACTGTAGCAAGACCTTCAGTGATCCGAGCAACCTAAGAATGCATCTGAGAATTCACACAGGTAAATCTTTAATTGTACATTTTTCTATACTTTTTTGACATTGTTTATAGAGGCTGTTTTTAATCTACGTGTATATTATTTTTATGACAGCATTGATACATTTTGACATTGTTTTCTTGCTGGTACAGTAAACAGACACCATATACTTTAATGTGAGTGCATTTACCCGTTCCAGGCGTTTCCGACTCTTTGGTCACTCTGTGGACCGCTACCAATCACCAGAATTACTCAGCAATTATATTTTTACGGAGTAGGTTGCCAACCCCGTATTGCTACAGGGACCTTGTGAAACTATAGGACAATTGTACCCATTACCTATCAACTAAGTGCATGTTTTTGGATTGTGGGAGGAAACCGGAGTACCCGGAGGAAACCCACGCTTACACGGGGAGAATGTGCAAATCGGGGATCGAACCTGGGACTTCTTGCTGTGAAACTAATTATATTTAGAATTTGAAAATAGTTTAAAATGTAACATAAATCATGTTTCCACAATGTTAC
Organism: Ammoglanis amapaensis; assembly: GCA_028566735.1. Classification (NCBI taxonomy): domain Eukaryota; kingdom Metazoa; phylum Chordata; class Actinopteri; order Siluriformes; family Trichomycteridae; genus Ammoglanis; species Ammoglanis amapaensis. The sequence goes on from JAOUQU010413033.1 coordinate 5,448, forward strand.
ATAACCCTGTGAAATGTTTTAATGGTTTGCGAACAAAGTTGCAAGTAAAGCAAATGAATTAGTTGCAATAAATTGTTTTCAATATTCTCTAATGAACTTAAAAATTGTGAGCAGTGACCAATTATTGCCCATCTATTATCAGATTACGTGCCCTTGTGGATTCTTTTAAAAATGGCTTGCAAAGAGCATTTGCCTTTGGACGATCCTACTCAAATTTTATTGATTAAATTTAGCCACCATATGTGTGTGTCATTGATATACAGTAGTTAGATTCTCAATCTAAAGTGTTGTAACTATCTGCTTCTTAATGTAAATGTTTGAGAAAGTATATGAATTTAAATGCTCATCTTAAAGGTCTGAAGAACTTTAGGTGCAATATTTGTGGAAAGTCTTTCACCCAGAAAGCCCATGTCAAGTCTCATATGGTCATGCACACTGGGGCCAAGAACATCAAGTGTGATCACTGTGACAAGACATTCAACAGGAAACAGGATTTGAAGCAGCACATGTATTCCCATTCTCTGTAAGGCCATTTTTTTATTAATGCATGTATTCACATCATCATGATCATGTGTTTGTCATGATATTAGATGTGCCTGCATGATAAATAATTTTAGTTCAGAATTGTTTTAATGTATGCTGCATTCTTCCTGATGTTCTTTTAAATGAATTTGTTTCTTTCTTGTTTTGTCTTTTTTTTATTCCAGAGTTCGCCACATAACCTGCCCAATTTGTAACAAGCAATTCCTTAAGACTGACCACTTAAAAAAGCATCTTAATTCCCATGACGGGAGAAGAGACTTTATATGTGAAAAATGCAATAAGGCTTTTCTCACAAGATACCATCTCACACGCCACCTCAAAATCTGCAAGGGGCCAAAGCCTGGCAAGGGTGTTGCCTACAAAGAGGAGGAGGAGGAGAGAGTAGAACAGGAAAATAATGATGAAAAACAATACGACATTAGCATGCCGGGCATCTAGACAACTTTTTACTGTGAATTGCCTTGCTTGTAAATGTAGCTTGTTTTTACATTTCACCTATGACAATTTGGTTGTTTCTTCTATGTATGGCTCTAGTTCGGACAGTGAGAATGAATAAAAAGTAATCGTGTTTCATAAAGCAGATTAAAGCTCTGTTGTGTATTCCCTACTAAAAAATCCAGGCTATAGCTTGTTAACTAATTTTACCAACATTTATTATTTTTTTCCTGGATGATTAGCTGGTCTTCAGCAAAACTTTCAGCAGGCTTATTACGAATAAGGACAAAAGAACACTTAATAAGAACAAATATACAGTGTTCAAAACATGCAGATACGAATCAATAAAGTACAATATAATGTGAAACAGTCTTAATAACAGTGCACAATTCTCACAATTCCATTAAATTGCTTTATTCCCTGCAAAAAAAATGCTCAAGACCAGCTGGACATCCAGGGAAAAAATACTGGTACCAATATACTGGTCAAGATATACTTAACAAGCTATAGTCAACCAGTATAGACTGTGTTTTGACCAGCTGGCCTTTAACTAGATTTTAAAATAGCGTTGTCCGTGTATTGACACTTATTAGATTGCTTGTGCAATTATGTCATTTTGACTTTTTTAACTACACTGGTGGCGAAATTGTGCAAACACTTTCCGTTCTAAATAGATGGATTGCCCCTGGAAGGGCATCATAAGAACTATGCCTGGACGGGAGTAGCTGAAAGGATTGACAGTTGAGGGTTAAGTGCCTCAAGTGTATCATTGAGACAATGGTTTTATTCTGAGATGAGTTATTTTGAAAGGATTATTATGCTATTTTAACTAATAACTTTAAAAAGTATCAAATGTAAATTTATTTAAATGAGCATTTGCACTGATTTTACAGAGGATGTGGGTTTAAAGGTGTGGCAATGCCTAAATAATAAATATGATCTGTGTATAAAATTAGACTGGAATATCCATTTCTATTTAAGCAGTCGTTCAGCGTTAATGTACTTTTATTTTGAAATCATGAAGACACGGTTTGATTCATAGCGCAGCCTAGTTGAAGTTTTGTCGCAGACGACTGTGGCTCACGTAACTGTTGGGTGCGTTAAGTTTCATATCGAATTTATAACGTCTAAGAAAGTTATTTACTGATCAATATGGCAACTTCAGTGAAACTTAACTCTGGGGCGGAGATGCCGCTTGTCGGTCTCGGAACATGGAAGGTAATCTAATTTATGAATTACATTGACGATATCTAAGTAAAGTCAGATCGAATTGTATGTGCTTGCTGTCTAACTGCTTACAAGTAAATTGCAGAAAGTGTGTGTGTGTGTGTGTGTGTGTGTGTGTGTGTGTGTGTGTGTGTGTGTGTGTGTGTGTTCCCTAATCTGTCTTTATAAACGTACGAGCTTACGTATTTTATATTATATTCAGATCTAGAAAGGCTTGTACACAGTGTTTGTTTTGTCAAGTTTATTATGAATTTTCTTATAAAATTGCACATACAGCAAGTTTAGGATTAAAATTTAATCATAAAGATTAATGATGGTGATAATCTTTTTATTAATTCTATTTACACCAGTCACCTCCAGGTAAAGTGACTGAAGCTGTGAAAGCAGCCATTGCTGTGGGCTACAGACACATTGATGGAGCATTTGTGTACCAGAACGAGAAGGAGGTTGGCGAGGGTATCCAGGCCATGATCAAAGAAGGCGTTGTAAAAAGAGAAGAACTTTTTGTTGTTAGCAAGGTATTGCTCTACATTATTACAACAAGAATGCTGTTCAGCCCTGTCTGGCCCGAAGTAAAAGTTTTTTCCCCTTAGCTGCATTTTATTTACTTGTGATTTATCATAAATTAAAGTTTGTGGGAAAATCTAAAACATTTGCTCATCTAACAAATGAGCAAAAAGCAAAACAAAACTGCTGCATTGAATGCTTCTTTTACAGCACTGCATATGTAACGAATATAAAGTTGTTAACTGAACAAAGATAAACGAGATGTGGTCACAATGTTCAGTAGCAATGAAAAACGTAATAATGTATATAACCGTATTTTACAGCTTTGGTGCACCTTCCATGACAAGTCAGCAGTGAAAGGAGCATGCCAAAAGACCTTAAGTGATTTGCAGCTGGACTACTTAGATCTGTATCTGATTCACTGGCCAGTGGGCTTTCAGGTAATTTAAATTCAAAAATTCAAATTTATTTGTCATTACACATATACAGATGTACAGTACAACGAAATGTTTCTCTTTGCATATCCCAACTTGTCTGGAAGTTTTCCGGTTTCCTCCCAAAACATGCACTAGGTTTAACTGTTTTAGCATTTTAAGGTTTAAGGGCAGCAGTGGTGGGGCTTAAACCAGCGACCATTTGGTTATGAGTTTAGTACTGTTTCTATTTTGTAAATTGTATTCTGTTTTATACATGTATTTACACACATGGGCAAGGGTTTCCAGACAGAAATAAGAAAATTCCTGTTCCATCTCTTTGGGAATCAATGATCAATCTAAAGTCTAAAAATTATGTGGCGACGGTTCTTTTTACTTTTGCCATTTCTCAGGCTGGAACAGAACTTTTTCCACTGGACAGCGAAGGCTTAACTATCAGTGATAACACCAGTTTTTTGGATACGTGGGAGGTAAGGGAAATGTATTACTTGTTACTTTGTAACAAGTAATTTTGATTGATTTGATTTGTAATTTTGATTGATGTGTTTAACTATAATAATGATGCCACAGGGTATGGAGGCATTGGTGGAGGAAGGACTGGTTAAGTCTATTGGCATCTCCAACTTCAACCATGAACAGATCGAAGCCATTTTGAATAAACCAGGTCTCAAATATGTACCTGCCATTAACCAGGTAAGATCCTAACAAGTACAACTAGTAAAAAGTTCATAATTTCTGCAAATATTGCCATTTGAAATATTGTGCTTATTTAAGGTATAAATACTATCACTTGACTATCTCTGTAGAGTTTGGTGTCTGGAAAGATTTATTCATCACTTACTTCATCACATTAACACTGCCTTTTAACCTCGTAATAGAAAAGGTCAGCTCGTAACCAGTTTTTTTGCCCATGGCAGCTGATAATGCTTTTTTCATTTGCTGTTTATATTAATTTGTAATCACAAATATAAGGTATTGCATTGCAAATAAATGCAAAAAAAGGTTCAAGCTTTTTCATATATTTTTTTTATCTGTTCAGATTGAGTGCCATCCGTACCTGACACAGGAGAAGTTAATCAATTTCTGTCACTCTAAAGGCGTTTCAGTGACTGCATACAGTCCTCTGGGCTCACCAGACAGACCATGGTTTGTATATTTACAGAAATAAACTAATTTGTGCGTGCGCACATGTGCGTTTGTGTGTGCTCAAGCTCAGTGTAACACTTAGCGAAGTGTAAAACACAACATTAATTTATTAATTAAAAATTAAGAAATGTTTTTATATGTTAAAATATTCCACTTACTTTCTATATTTAAACTGCAGCCAACCACCAAATCAGTAGAATTCAGTTATGGTTCATGAGTTCCAGATTATAAAAGATAAATTTCTAATTTAACTGCTTCCTCAACCATTTCGTAACCAAAGTCTCACCAGATATTAAGCACTAAAGAAACCATATTTTGTAAAAGCTTTTTATTTATTTAAGCTGCTGATTATTTAAACTGTCGTGTGACTGTTTCCAAGTGCATAGAGAGAGCCTTAAGATTACATTTACCTCAGTATTCTCCACAAATAACTGGAAATAGTGTCCAATAAACATCACTTTTAGTTACTACTGATTATTTTATTTACTTCTGTAAAGATATAATTCTCGATACTAAGAAGGCAATTTGTCACTATTTACAAAAGAAATTTAGTTTTTGTATAAAAAAAATCTGTTCCAAATGTGGACAAGCCCGCAACAAAGTAACATTCAAATATAATGTATCTGAATAAAGATTGTTACATTACTGAAATGTATAACAGTAAAGTAATTGCATATAGTCCAAATACCACATAGATGCAGTGGCTTAGTAGTGAGCACTGTTGCTTTACAGCAAGAAGTCCCATATGTGATTTGTTGTAGTCTGCATGTTCTTCTTGTGTTTGCATATATATAAATATTACCTCCTACAGTCCAAAGACATGCAATCATATTAATTGGAGATAGTGAAATAGTTGTGTGTGTACGTGTACATACTTAGGGCAAAACCTGAGGACCCCTCATTATTGGAGGAACCAAAAATAAAAGTCATTGCTCTGAAGCACAATAAGACCACCGCTCAGGTAAAAGTGAAAATTCTTTGCTTTTTTAACAATATACTTACCTATATTACTATTGCTTTGATTATTTTCTGATAACAATATGGGCAACATAGTTTTGTTTTTTAATTATTATGATCGTCTTGGTTCTGGGTTACATATTGGTGCCACTAACTACCCAGTCAGCAAAACAGATATGTTTCCTATTTTCAAGGTTTGATCAAATAAAGTGGCTAATGTAATGAAACTTTTTTAATTCCATCATTTGCAGGTCCTTATACGCTTCCATATTCAGAGAAATGTGATTGTGATCCCCAAGTCAGTTACTCCTGAACGCATTAAGGAAAACTTTCAAGTAAGTTTTGGTAAACAGTTTTTACAAAGCAAGCTCAGTGCTTACTGAACGTTTTACTGTAACCAAACTTGGCATATGTCCATAGGTCTTTGACTTTAAGTTGAGTGATGAAGAATTGAAAACCATTTTAAGCTTCAACAGAAACTTCAGGGTTTGTCCAATGCAGTGGTGAGTTTGTTTGTTTATTTGATATATATATACAGTTGTGTTCAAAATAATAGCAGTCCAATTTGACTAACCAGATAATCACTGTTTTTGGTATAAATTATATTA